>JAAGAY010139420.1:0-23203 GCA_011801015.1 Ardeotis arabs
AACCTGACCTTGAATGTTTCCAGGGATGGGGCATCCACCCCCTCTCTGGGAAACCCGCACATTATAAATCAAAGGATGAAATGAGCATGGGTGGTGATTTTTGATATATTCTCACAACCCTCAACACAGTATTTGCTGTAAACCACTTTCGTGAAGTAGCTGCTACAAGTAAGGTCTCATTTCATGATTCTGTACCCAGGAGTCTTTTGGATACAACGGGTAATTAGTAAGTTGCTTATCCACTTAGAACTAATGAGGAAATCACAGTATGCAAATGCTTGCAGACATGGGGTCCTGATAAGGCAAATTATCAGTGGGATGGGTAACACTAGTCTGGAAGGACAGACCAGTGCATGGTGAGTAGTAGCCTTCTCTTCTCCAGGCTGAGCAGCCCCAGCTGTCTCAGCCTGTGCTCACAGGAGAGGTGCTCCAGCCCTCTTACCATCTTCATGGCCTCTTCTGGGGTCTCTCCAACAGGTCCATGTCCTCCTTATGTTGGGGGCTCCAGAGCTGGATGCAGTACTGCAGGTGGGGTCTCACCAGAGCAGAGCAGACGGGCAGAATCACCTCCCTTGACCTGCTGGCCACACTTCTTTTGATGCAGCTCGAGATGCGGTTGACTTTCTGGGCTGCAAGCACACATTGCCAGCTCATGTTCAGCTTATCCACCAGCACTCCCAAGTCCTTTTCCTCAGGGTTACTCTCAATCCATTCTCTACCCAGCCTGTATTTGTGCTTGTGATTGCCCCGACCCATGTGCAAGACCTTGCACTTGGCCTTGTTGAACTTCATGAGGTTTGCACAGGCCCACCTCTCCAGCCTGTCAAGGTCCCTCTGGATGGCATCCCTCTCCTCTAGGGGTGTCAACCACACCGTGCAGCTTAGTGTCATCGGCTAACTTGCTGAGGGTGCACTCTATCCCACTGTCTATGTCGACAATAAAGATGTTAAACAAAGCCAGACCCAATACTGACCCCTGAGGAATGTCAGTCGTTGCTGGTCTCCACCTGGACATCGAGCCTTTGACCGCAACTCTTTGAGTGCAGCCATCCAGCCAGCTCCTTGTCCACCAAGTGGTCTGTCTATCAAACCCATGTCTGTCCAGTTTAGAGACAAGGATGTTGTGCGGGACAGTGTCAAATGCGTTGCACAGGTCCAGGTAGATGATGTCCAGTGTTTGTCTGTTATCTACTAATGCTGTAACCCATCATAGAAAGCCACCAAATTGGTCAGGCACAATTTGCCCTTTGTGAAACCATGTTGGCTGTCACCACTTATCTCCTAATTTTCCATGTGCCTTAGCGTAGTTTCCAGGAGGATCTGTTCCATGATCTTGCCAGGCACAGAGGTGAGACTGACGGGCCTGTAGATCCCCAGGTCTTCCTATTTTATCTTTTTAAAAAAGGGAGTTATTTTTCCCCGTTCAGGTCACTGGGAACTTCACCAGACTGCCACAATTTCTCAAATATGATGGACAATGGCTTAGCAACTTTGCAGGTTCCCTCAGGACCCACGGATGCATCTGATCAGGTCCCATGGTCTTGTGCACCTTCAGGTTCCTTAGATGGTCTTGAACCTGCTCTTCGGCTACAGTGGGCAGTTCTTCATTCTCTCAGTCCCCGCCTTTGCCTTCTGTGGCTTGAGTGGCGTGGTTAGAGCACTTGCCAGTGGAGACTGAGGCAAAAAAGTTCTTGAGTACCTCAGCCTTCTCCATGTCCCAGGTAACCAGGTCTCCCATTTCTGTCTGGAGCAGGCCCATGTTTTCACTAGTCTTCCTTTTATCACCAGCTTTTCTTGTTGTCCTTATCACAGAGGCTTTTCTTGTTGCCCTTGACATCCCTGGCCAGATTTAATTCTATCAGGGCTTTGGCTTTCCTAACCTAGTCCTTGGCCACTCATACAATTTCTCTATATTCTTCCCAGGCTACCTGTCCTTGCTTCCACCTGTTGTAGGCTTCCTTTTTCAGTTTGATTGAACAAGAGCATACAGCAAGTCTTGCTGCAATACCAATAGCTTTGCATTGTAGAGTTTACTCTGAATAGTGAAAGGAGCCAGAGAAAAGAGAGGGAAGAAAACAAGAAAAAGAAGCAAGAAAGCTAGGAACATAAATTCAGTGACACAGGGAGAGAGAAGGAGAAAATAAATTGAATTGAGAAAAAAAGGAAGAGGTGCCTTTCTCTGTCTCTTTACTTTTTGTAATTCCAAAAGCAAAAAAACAAGGGAACTGAATTTTACGTGAAAGCATTGTACAGAGAGCTGGGATCACCAAGCACAGAGTGAAACAGCTTGCCCAAGTCAGGGTTGAATTGGCAGGGCTGTCATGATCCCTGGCTAAGGACAGTTATTTCCAGTGAGTCATGCTTCCCCCAGAAATAGTGCAGACCTCCCAGGGAACTGCTAAGCCAACTTGTAGGAAGCAGGGAAAGGAATTGGGATGAGATCAAAGGTAGATGGCGGTTTATTGCTGCTGTAGGATGGGCTTCTTGCAAAGGGTGTGAGGCCTTGGCATGGGTGGGTGTAATTAGTAGAAACCCTTTTTCCTCCTTGGTGCTGAGAATTACAGGGAGAGAGACACACCTGGGCATCTCAGGACACAGTGCCACCTGATGCTCTGGCACCTGGGGTCAGGCATCTTCTGGTCAGCATTTCAGAGTGCCAGGAGACAGAGCAAGGTCACTTGGATACAGGCAGCATCATACCAGTAGGTAGCCAAAGGGGATTTCCTAATAAATGAGAGTGAGTTCAGGCACAGTGACTTCAGGATTGCATCTTTGGACATCAGTGACTGTTCTTTGCTTCTGGTCTGGCCCGGAAGCTCTCCATGTTTTCCCAAACACCCTGTCAGTGAGCCAAATTGGTTCTCACCACCAGGAGGAGAGGATGTGCAGATGGTGGAAGTACCAGCAGAACTGGGAGAAAGATTTAAGCTTGAGCAGGCAGCAATGATAGATGATTCACTTATTAAGGGAGTCACACTTGAGCAAAGCCATTTGTACAAGGGCCTGCTCGTCAGTGTGACTAAGGAGTTCACAATCTGGCCCCAAGTGCTTCACAGCTGTTATCAGGCTTCTAACATTGCTCTTGGTAATTATGTACAACTACATGAAGAACTGGTAAGGGGCTTGACAGCATGGCATACCATGCACCACGGTGAACCACCGTGACCGTTACATGCCACCACCACTCAGTCCTGAGCTTACTGTATCCTTTCCCCACAGCACAGTACACGAGCATCGTGCATCCCTGTAGCATATATATACCCGGTTGGTGTAAGCAGCGAGTGCACGTGTACTGCTGCTGTGCTAAGCACCCACCCCTGTCTCTGCAAGGTACCCGAGCTCATTATCTGCAAGTTGAGAGATGATGCCGAACCTCTCGGATGTGCCCTGCTGCGTGGAGCCTGGTCTTGCCGTGGGCTCCACTTTTGTGGGAGCGGTGAGCTGGGAGAGCCCCCAGGAGCTGACTGGAAAGGTTTCCACTGGTGCACAGCGTGCTGGCTAATTAACTTTTATCCGAGAGGTTTCAGTCACCTGAATCTACAAGGCTGCAGGAGGAGATGGGGAGGTGGAGGAGGAGATGGAGAGGAGTGGACATGAACACAGGTGCACCCTCAGCGGCCTCTAACATACAGTAAATGGGGAGATTTCTGTGGTCGTTTGATTGTTATTATTATGTAGGAGACATCAAATGTTAGGGAATTCAGAAGCCGGCACCATTTTTTCCTTCTGTTGCTACAGTATTTTTACTACTTTTTCTTTACCAGCTTTCGTCTGTGATGATAGTTTCCAAAGCCTGTTTTACAATGTGGAAAGTATTTCAAAGGCATTATAAAAATCTATGAATATGCTGCACAGGCGTATTTTAAACTCTTAGTATTTCCCTAAAGGCATGCTATTCCACTTCCAGCTTTTTTAAGACTGTGAAGGAAATGATTGCCCGTGCTGTTCATAAGAAATTTTACAAGGCTTTCTAACTTAAGAGAGAGTGAAAGGACGAGGTAGATCTTCAAACATAAACTGAGATTTTAAAAATGAAGTTTTGCATTTGTTGCAAGAAAAGAACTGTAAGACATAGCAATTAATATCCAGAAAGAGCAGCTGTATTATGCACCAGGCTCTTTCAATGATGCTACTGATAAAGCAGTTACATTACACTCGTCTTAATAGCGTACTCACTCAAACTGGCTTAAAAAGAACTTTTTTTTTTTACAAATCAGATGAAAAGTCGGTATTATGAGTTCACAGTTGGGTAATTTTCTGGTGCTATTTTAGAGGAAAGCGTAATTATTTATCACTTGCTCAACCTCTAAGGCTCACTCATATGTATCACTTAAACGGCTCTGTTAGGAGAACAGTTGTTTTTAAGAATTTACTGTACTCAACATAAACATCAGAACGTGGGAAAAATAGGTCCAACCTTTACCTGGACCTGGTAACTGCCCTCTTTCAAGAGTGTAGTGGAACTGTTTTAGCTGTGATTTACATTTTCTTGGTACACTAATGCCATGGAGTTGATTTTACTCCTATGTTGGAAGGGCAACAAGGTGAAAGAGTTGTGTGCCTGGATTTCCTCTGTTTGAACAGCATGCGATAGGTGATAAACTGTAGAGCTCCGAGGGGACAAATATATACCAAACAACTGCCTTGAGGCAAACGTGGGTAAATAGTTGAAGCAAAAAGCATTTATTATTTTTGGTTTAAGCTTGGAGACATGAAAACTTCGGACGTGATTGTGCCATGCACTACTTGGCATGGCAGGCGAACGACCTGCAGAGATCCCAGAGTGGCAGCTCGTGCCAGGCTCCCGCTGGCATCTGTAAATTTGTTGCTGTGGAGCTAATGGCGGGGAAATGATAAAACACGGCATCAGTGTTTGATCTTCAGATTCGAGGGAGGAAAAAAACCCGTATTAATCACCTGTTTAAAAGTTCATATCACAGTGTATCAGTGTAGAAATAGGCTAGTTCAGTTAACAATACTCTTGTGGCCTCTGATGAGAAATCTTATATCAGCAGTCAACACAGGGAAGCCAAAACGATGATTATTCAGTCACCCTTATGATCATCTTTTTATACACATGAATTGTTTACATAGTACAGGGTACTTACACACTTGTTAATTAAAACCTGCTTTTTTCATTCAGTTATACCCCTAAGATCTCTTTAGAGCATGTAATCCTTCTGACGGCATTTATTTCACATCCATTATGCCATATTTTTTTAATGTTATCTTTCGTTGTATAAATATAAAATCCTTCAGTGTGGAATACTTGTGGGAAAGGATTCCTTCACACTGAGAATGTCTTCTGAGGGAACGAGGTGAGTGATCGGTCTGTTTTGATTATTGATGCCCAGAATCCCCAGGAACCCTCAAAGTTTTTTCAGCTGCACCGTTTTCTGCCTGCTCTTCAGTTTTCAGTGTGGCACGCTCGTTTCACCCTTTCTGAATCTTGCCCGTTGGTCTTTGCTCTGAGGTCCTGTCTTCCACTGTAGGATAATACAGATCCTAAATTAACAGAGTCTTTACTCCAGAAAAAGACCCCAAAGGCTCTATTGTGATACAAATGATCAGCAACATAAATTGCTCATCACTCACTGTTCATCACATTCTCTGAAGAGCACCAAAAATAAGACACTTATTTATAAATAGCTCAGCCTGCTAGATTCCAGTGAAACTCAATTTTGCCTCTTCCCACCATTTTGACAGTGCATATAAATATGTAATGTGTAGCTATGTGAAACTTAGCTGTGCTGCGATGTTCTCCTCGGGTGTTCACAACCCTCACAGGTTTACAGCAGAAGAATAAATTGCAAATTGAGACCTGTGGTGGGATGCAGCGCACCACACGATTAGCATAAGAAAGATGCTTTGCTTGATGGAGAATGAGAGCTTGTTGCCCAGATTGCACCGCTCTTGTATCCCTCCCCAGAAGTGTGCTTTAAGAGGAAAATAAAGAGAGAATTCACAGTGAATGATAGATCTGATAATCACAGACATTTGACATTTTTTTTCTGCCTGAAAATCACCTGAAATTTCTGGAACAAGCGTGAACAATGTAAGCATTGGGAATAACTGCATCCCAGAGCCTTCCAAAAAAATGTATGAAAGTGCTACCTTTTACTTCACTGGCTTTGAATAGGGACCAGCTTGAGATGCCGTTTTGGTTGTTTGGCTGAGCTGCATGATTTTTTTTTTCTCTTCCAATCTGATAAACACAGGAATTGGAGATATATGTGGAAGCTGGAACTTGCAAATACTGCAAGTGTTCGGTTTTGCTATTAATTTTCTCTGAGCATTTGTCCTAGCCTAATTTGATTACTGGAATGTTCATGCAAAGCAAATGTTGAGAACAAGAACAGCTGAAGCGAATCATTTCATTCATGTGAGTATCTATGTGTTGTTTCTGATGCAATTGCCATCGTTAAAAACAGCAAACCAATATATTCAGACTTCCTGTTCATTTAGCTGTGGTATGGCTTTGCTAAGGATGAGGAACTGGTCCAACAGGATCTGTGGCTTTGTGGCTGCAATATTAAAACTGTATTCACAAGCGAACTTAACACTTCTACCAACTTTAACCTTTATTTTTACCTCACTTTGCCTTATTGTCACCAGAGAGTTCCCTTCACTTAAAAATCTATAGAAAGCTATTGACTGACCAAGATCAAGGATAATTCAGACAATTTGTCTTTTTGTGGATCTGTATTATGCTAGCACTGTCACAGCAAATGCATGTCTTCTGAGAGTCATGCAAAATTATTAGAATCTTATTAGAGAATAATAAGCAGCAAAATGGCTTATTATTGTCAGTAAGAGGAGGAGAAATGAGTATGCAGTCTTACCATTGAACAGGGGACTCAAATGGGAAATTTGGTCTTCTCCAACACCGTTAAAAATGTATGGGAAAATACTCTGGGCTGAGTACAGGAATAGTGCCTGGTCTGCCAGGCCAGGCACGGAGAAGTCCAGCTGAATCTCCGCGCTTTGTCAGAAGTTTCCTTTGGAATGTTAAAAGTTGTCCAAAGATATCAAAATCATCAGCAATCCTGTCGCCTGTCCGTAAACTGAGTGCTGAGTCTGTGTGGGTGTGTGACTGCTGCCCAACGTAACGACGATGTGGTCACCTCTTTACCTGGTCCCCTCTGCCCCCAGTTTAACACTCCACGTGTGTGTCAGTGTGCTCAAGCATGTGTGAAATCTTCAGTCATTTTAAGAGTGGCCTCCAAACATTGCTTACCTTTCAGAAAAGATCAAACCTTTTGCAGAGGATCCTGCTTTCTGTGAGTGTCTCTCTCTCCCTTTTATTGGGGATGAACTTTTTAGCAGGGTCTGTTGCGATAGGACAAGGGGTAATGGTTTTAAACTAAAAGAGATTAGATTTAGATTAGATATAAGGAATACATTTTTTACACTGAGGGTGGTGGAACACTGGCACAGGTTGCCCAGAGAGGTGGTGGATACCCCATCCCTGGAAACATTCAAAGCCAGGTTGGACGGGGCTCCGAGCAACCTGATGTGGTTGGAGATGTCACTGCTCCTTGCAGGGGGGTTGGACTAGATGGCCTTTAGGGGTCCCTTCCAATCCAAACCTTTCCATGATTCTATTATTCTGTTACTTATTCTCACAACTGGCTGACTGTTTCACTCCAATGTTTTAATAATACATCCTGGTGTGGTACCTGACAGAGGGTTTTAAGCAGGGAATTTTACAGTTCCCTTGCTCAGTTGAGGCAGTACAGCCTCCATGCAAAATATCACAGCAATACTACAACAAAATTCAGAGCTTCCTTAACTCCATCTCAGGTCACTGAAATTTGTAGAAGTATAATTAATGTTTTGGAAAACTAACAGAGACTTGTGTTCAAGTGCTACCGTTATGTAAACAGAAAATACCGAAATGGGGAATGAGAAAAAAACACATTCCTATTTTTTCAGGGAAAACACTTTTTTGGTGATTTTTCTATTATACATTCTCTCTCACTTCTATTATACATTCTCTCGTTTCCTGTAGAGAGACAGCAGCTTTGATCGTATATTCTCGCCAAACTTAGGAGAAGTGGTCTGTCATCCCTTCCTTTCAGGTTGTCTGAGGGAATTAGATACTCCTCTGCAACACTTCCCCTTGTTCAGAGAGTTAAAAAAAATCGCAGTGCCCAGAATAGTCAATGTGAATTCCTCATCCCTGGGCTTGGTTCACCAGACTCTGTAGAGTCATCATGGATTATTTGCATGGAGATGGATAAATGCAAACGTCTTGCTGAGATTAGTGAGACATCACGCTTTCGTATTTATCACAAGCCCTTATCCATGTTAAACTCCCAGGGCGTGCTTCATTTTCGCTGGTTCTTACCCTCTCCTTTAGGAGCATACAATCACCCACTCAAGCAGCAGAAATAGTGCATGACTAACTATGTCACGGAACAAATGATTAACACTAAGTAGTTTGTGCTAGCTGTTTGCAAACAATCCACGTGCTGACAATTATGCTGAAGCAATTTTGTGAATACCTAACTTCATATATTTTGCATAACTCGAGACTGGCTCCTGGATCGTTAAATTCATAACATCTGTCTTGTCTGTTAAATTCATAAATATTGTCATTTCTTCTAGTCCATAGAAGTGGTAGTGCTAGACTCGACCGTGATACTAGTTTGTAACGCTGGGCTGGTGAAGTCTGTAGGAAGGATGGTGGCTTCATGAGCAAGGTGCCGTTCAAAACAAGTTACAGCTGCTGTGCTTTAAGCGAGTAGAAGCTGCGAAGGGCAGAGGAAGGTAGTTGTACATAGGCAGATCCATTAATACATCTGATGCTTTTGGATTTCCAGCTACACAAATAAGGATGCTATTTTTCCGAGCTGCACCCAGCCTACCTGCAGAGAGCTTGGTGTGGCTGCCCAGGTGCGTCAAAATGCTCATAGAGTTCATTACCTCTCAACTCCAAGTAGTATCCATTGCCCCTCTACTCTGCTTTGGTGAGACCCCACCTGCAGTACTGCATCCAGTTCTGGAGCCCCCAACATAAGAAGGACACGGCCCAGATGGACCAAGTCCAGAGGAGGCCAGAATGATGATCAGAGGGCTGGAGCACCTCTCCTATGAGGACAGGCTGAGAGAGTTGGGGCTGTTCAGGCTGGAGAAGAGAAAGCTCTGGGGAGACCCTATAGCGGCCTTCCAGTACCTAAAGTGGGCCTACAGGAAAGACAGAGAGGAACTCTTCAGTAAGGCCTGTTGCGAAAGGACAAGGGATAATGGTTTTACAATAGAGGAAGGTAGATTCAGGTTAGATATTAGGAAAAAATTTTTTACAATGTGAGTTGTAGAACACTGGAACAGGTTGCTCAGAGAGGTGGTGGATGCCCCATCCCTGGAAACATTCAAGGCCAGGTTGGACAGGGCTCTGAGCAACCTGATGTGGTTGGAGATGTCCCTGCTCCTTGCAGGGGGGTTTGGTCTGGATGGCCTTTAAAGGTTCCTTCCAACCCAAACTATTCTATGATTACCAGGAGCTGGGGGCCTCTTCGTTGGCTGTGGTCACTCATCAGCCGTCTACTCCTTAGAGAGCATGGCGTCCATGCACATCATCACATGGGCCAGGTTGGGAAGAGCTGAGCTGTGAGGAAGAAAATGTCTCGTATGCCTGGAGGAAGCTCAAGCACAGAGTGGAGTTTGTTGATTCATTTGGTTCAGAGTACTTGAGAGCCTTCTGACTCACAGAAATGCATGGCTCTAGCAGATCCTAAAGCACAAAGCTCTTAAAAAATAAATTAAATGCCCAGAGTACTGGGGTAATTGATAATTTGCAATCAGTGTAGTGGTTTTTAGTTCCCACAGAGTTGCACAAACCCTACATAACTCTAAGGAGGAGATACATTATTTTATGAGGGAGATACAGAGGCAGTGGAAATTTAAAGGAATTGCAGCAGAGAAGGTAGAGCTGGTGTCAAAAAGAAAACTAGATTTGTAAAGGCCTTTCCCTTCATTTCCATGTTGCAAGGTGTTCTTCCCATCAATAACATCCAGCCTGTTAAATTGTTGCTGTTACTTTCATTACTTTCTCATAAATGAGGCCAACCCCTATTAACTTGCCACAGCAGTTTTTTTCCTTTTCACCCTCAAGAAACATAAGGTAGCAGTACAAATGGGTTTTTGCATAAATAGTTAGGATGAAGAACTTTATTTACAGTGAATAACTTTATTTACGGTATTTAATTCTGTTGCAACAGTTTATCCAGTTAATCCTCACTATTTTTTTCTACAAGGGTAAAAAAGTATATTAAACTTCCCCACCTCCAAAGGTTTTGCTAGTAAGAGCGGTATGCTGTGTTAGTTTTGTCCATATGCTGTTGAGTTTCTCATTAACAAGGGAAGATCTTGTATTTCTTTGATGCAGCATGGGCTTCTAAATTTTTTTTCTGCTCTATGCGGTTCGTGCAGCTCTCCAGCCTCACCAGTGATGCGGTGCCATGGGGCTGCGCGTTGAGCACCAGCGGCAGAGGAAAGAGGCAAGGAAGACTGTAAGGCAAAAAGCTCTTTTCATTGTAGAGCTGCTGCACCCAGGCAGTGGTTGGGGTCCAGTGCCACCGGAACTGATTTGTCCATTTGGTGCTTTTATGCAATTGCAGCAGGAAGGGGATCTACTGGAGAAGGCTGATGGAGCTCATCCTGACAGTGTGATGCTGGGACCACCTGCACTTGCCACGGGCAGAGCTGAAGGAAAAGAGACTTATATTTATTTGGCCAGTGCCGGTGTCTACGTACATATGGACGGACATGTCACTTAAATAAAACCTATGAAGTATCAGTTACCATTGCTCCACTGAGTCCGAACTCGGTACAAAGGAGGGATTCATAAGTATAATTCATATTTTATAGTGATTTGCAAGCTCTGTGCAATCACTTCATTGTTGCTCTAGATGTCCATGCTAGGTGCAGAGTAAAACAACACCTGGTAGCAGTAATCCGTGCAAATATTTGTGCATAGGTGGTGGTATTGTGTATTTTATGTCAAGCATTTAGATGAGAGTGGAAGACTGAGTCACAACTTGAGCTGTAAATCTTCACTTAATAGAATCATAGAATGGTTAGAGTTGGAAGGGACCTTCAAAGGCCATCTAGTCCAACCCCCCATGTTTCTGTAGATCTTATTGAAGGGCTTTTAAAGAGGGCAAGGATCATCTCTTCATAGACTTATAGAATGATTTGGGTTGGAAGGGACCTTTAAAGGCCATGTATTCCAACACCCTCTGCAAGAAGCAGGGACATGTCCAGCCAGATCAGGTTGCTCAGAGCCCGGTCCAACCTGACCTTGAATGTTTCCAGGGATGGGGCATCCACCCCCTCTCTGGGAAACCCGCACATTATAAATCAAAGGATGAAATGAGCATGGGTGGTGATTTTTGATATATTCTCACAACCCTCAACACAGTATTTGCTGTAAACCACTTTCGTGAAGTAGCTGCTACAAGTAAGGTCTCATTTCATGATTCTGTACCCAGGAGTCTTTTGGATACAACGGGTAATTAGTAAGTTGCTTATCCACTTAGAACTAATGAGGAAATCACAGTATGCAAATGCTTGCAGACATGGGGTCCTGATAAGGCAAATTATCAGTGGGATGGGTAACACTAGTCTGGAAGGGCAGACCAGTGCATGGTGAGTAGTATAATTGTACAAATGCCCAAATTATTTAGCAATAACCCATAAAATAAATGGCTGTTTGTAATTTTCCACTGTTGAGGCTGCTGTGTTGAGCATGGGAAGGAACAGGAGATTTGAGCCCTAGATTCTGCTTCTGGCAAAATCATGGTATATTCTCCAAAATGTGTGACAAGCTCTTTTTTTTTTTTTTCCCCTTTTTCCCCTCTGATCTCTCCCTGTGTAAAAGAGTGTGCAATATTTATCTCGCTGTAAAAGATGGGCAGAGAGCTGCTTCACAAAGGAGCGAGAAGCCTGGCCCTGCCATGGTGGTGACCTGTACCCCCAGGACACTGTGGAGGGGGTTACCCCCATTTCACAGAGAGGAGTTTGCTGGCAAAGGGAGCACAGGATGATCCAGGGATTTCAAAACGGATCACTCAGTTTCTATATTTGACAGCCAGGCAGGGCCCCTTCCTCCTCCTCCTCCTCCTCTCCCCGTGTGCCTTGGTAACGGGTTCTGCGCAGTCAATGCATCTGTGGGTAGTTGCTGTGTGCTTTATTGGAAACTCAAATGCTTCTGCCTTTGGGGGCGTTTGGGTAGGTGCCTCCTGATTACGGGATCTTGCCTTGTTTTGTGTTTTCCATGCCCAGAAAAGCAGTTTGCAAACACTGCCACAAAACTTCTGAATTGTACAGTTGTCTTTTGGGATTTGTGTTTGGTTTGGGTTGTTTTTTTTTTCTTAATGACAATGAATTAATGTAGGATTGGGAAGAAAAAGAGAGCAATGATTAGAAAATTTACAGTGAATATAAGTCACTAGGCTTTGCTACGTTTTCAAAGTCAGATTCTTGTCTTCTGTTGAAAGACAGTAAATCTTCAGCCGAGGAGCTAGCAAACATCACACTTCCCAGTTTATTTATTTTTTCCCCCTGCAGCAGCTGCTGGTGTTGAGTAGCACTTACCCTTGAACTGTTTGTTACACAAACAAACTGCCTCCTTCTGAGGAAAGGAGCTTCACCACCTGGCCTGGCACAGTTCATGGAAGGTGCCCAGTCAGGAGAGGATGCTCGTGCGGGATGAGGCTCTCCTGCCCCGGTCAGTGCGGCAGCATCCCAGACTGTGGGCAGGCAACAGGTGACATTTCGCAGGCACTCGAGATGGCGTCTCACGGTGGCCGGTCCCCTCTGTCAGCTCCCTGCCTCACCGCACGCAGAGTGTATTTGTTTTCAAAAGAGATGTTTGATTTTTAATTTTTTTCCCCTGCTCACCCTCTGCCGTGAAAGCCACTTAAAACTCTTCTTTCTAATTTCCCATCTTTCTAATTAAATCCTTGGTGTATTAAATAAGAAACCTCAAGTGGAGAAGTTTAAATGCTGTTTCTGCTTTTAAGCCAAGCGAGTACACACAACAATTCACCTTAGAGCCATGATTTAAATGTCTAGGCTCAGAAAGATCAACTACTAACTTAATCTACCCTGGCCTCATTTAATAGAGTTAAGAGATTGGTCTTTGCAAGCTTAATTCTCAGCTTTCTTTTATATCAAAAATCAATGTAGAGCAAAATGAACCTGTAGGTAAAATTAATCCTGTGGAACATGCCCGGAGCAAGGCCCAGCAGAAGAGGCTACAATGATGAGCTGCTGCTGGCTTTCTGAGGAGCGGGGCGTGAGTCAGAATTAATTTCTCCCACTGTGCTTTGCCACATGCAGCAATCATTTCGGTGACTGCTCCATCCATAAATGCATGCAGCGCGACCCGTGGGTATTTCTCCCACAGACAGGGACCTATAAACAAAGAAGAGAAAAATTGGTCGCTGGTCATTGTCCTCGAGGAGCAGCACCCAGTGCCCTGCGAGGAGTTGCCACCTCCTTCCCCAGTTGTCTCCCAAGTGACCTGGGTTTCACGCCGCTGAGCTGTGAGCACCAGAGAGGGCTGCACAACTTGTTGGTAGGCACGTAGTCATTTGTAAAAATAACGGGGCACTGTGGCACGGCTGCTGAGGGTCTGGGGAATGCAAATGCCCAGGAGGAGGTGAAGACACCTTCAAGCCATGCTGGAATTGGCCTGGTGAGTGGAAATGGTGCTCCAGGTTTTATTCCTTGCTGCAGGTGTTAGTGGTGAATAAAACTGGATGGGATTAAATGCTGTGTGGGTACACCAGGTGCGTACCAGAAAGGACAATAGCTGCTTTTGTAAAATGCGATTAGGCTCCTTTTATCTACATGACATGAATCAGTCTTCTCCATACTCCCTCTCCTTGTATTCTGCATTTTCCTCCAGAATTAATTTCATTTTATTCGGCTAGAATTTTTCTCATGCCTAAAAGGCTAGGACGTACAGAAAGTATACCCATAGCTTGTTGTGCTTATTAAAAAGTAGCATTTTCTAGTGATATGCCACAACGTGTCCACCTTGCCAATGGGAAGGTGGAAGCTGCTGTAGCTGAGCAAGGACGGGAGTGCCATTGCAAGAGTCGTTTATGCTGGGGAGCCTGGCAGGGGTGACGTGCCACGGAGCCCGGTGTGGAGCAACACTTGGCAACCTGCATTGTGATTACAGCCTGGGTTGCCAAATTCTCTGTCAACTCTTGCACTGTGTTAACAGTAGATCCTCAAGAGCGAGGCATCAGAGCAAACACCGCATGCAATTAACATGAGCTGTAGAAACACATTCTATATGCAAAGCCAAGAATTTATTGTTAGTCTAATTAGCGTCCTAGCAGAGTAATCAATGTAGTGTTGTTGGTCCCAATGATGCTAATGCTTACAGGCCAATTATCCAATGGCCAATAGCCATTACTCATTCTCAATAATGACATGGTTCAAATTGTCATACACGCACATCCCGTATCTCTTCCTCAGATGCTGGGCTCACCCTTCTGTGCACCTCTGGGTCCCAAGGTTGGCATCACAAATCTTCCTTAGGGAGACAGAGGAAAACACCTGTTTGTTTGCAGGGGGTGAGTGTTGTTGGTGGCAAGCCATCAGTGTCCCCAGGTCTCTAAAGGGAGGAGTGTGATGTCAATGGAGGGAGTTTCTTCCTCCTCTGGATTTGCTTTTGGTCACATTTATATGTCTGTTAATGCTGTCTGCATCTCTGCTGTATTTACTTGCCCATTCCTCCTTTGTTTGCAGTTCCACCTTGTATCCACATTTGCAGTATCTGGTACCTATTGCACATTGGATCTGTGTTCTTTGCTCTCCCTAAACCCAGTTTTATTCAGCTCCCTTGCAGTCTCCTAGTTGCATAAATAATTTTCTTCAAGTTAAAACGGCACCACTGGTGTGTTACCAGAATTGCTTTACAACAACGGAGTCTTCCTGCATCACTTCTCAGACATTAGGAGTGCCAGGAGCAAGGGGGCAGATCTCAGAAACCTGAAATGCGTGCACTGCCTGCTGCCGCAGGTTTGGCTCAGCCGCTACCTAAAGCTGAATTGCTGCCTGCCCTTGTGAATCAAAAACTGGGGGGAAAAAAGCCTTTCCCCTGTGCGTTGCCTGAATAACATGTGTGGCAGAACTCAGACTGCCTGCTTTGGAGTCGCTTTAAAGCAGAGCCTTTCTGACTGGTGGCTAGAATGTGAAAAGCACAGGTGTTTTTGAGGTGCTCCTCAACAGAAGAGCACACAAACGCCCCTAGACTGTCTGCTGAAGAGCTTCAGTTTAGTTGAATGCCACATGTCCTTAACAGAAAAATTCACTTCTGTTAAATGCAGTTTTCCCATCATTCAGGCTTATGGTGACATTCGGAAGAACCCCAAAAACATACACCTCTGTGGAGCAGCCACTGGATTTTGCATCCTTTACAAGTGTGGGAAGGTCTGTAATGGGGTAGCTGCAGCACAAACACCAAATGAGGAGTCCTGCTCACAAACATGATGGTCCAGATGAGGCCAGCCATAAGAAAATGTGTAACTGGGACATGGCATTAGAAAGAAAGCCAAGGGGAGAGCTAGCTGAGATCTCCTTGCTCTTCCTGGCAAGCACTCGCTTACTTGTGACAACTGGATTCCACAGCAATGTTGAGCTTCTAGAAAATAATGCCATGCAGTAACAAATTGTCCATTGTGGCTAATACTCACATTCACCCCATGCCTGGCATCTTTTACTCAAACGTTTGCAAGGGCATTGCAGACATTGATTACAATACCATCACACTTGGGTGCAAGGGTCGCAGGTACGGCCACGGGACATCGCAGGTACGGCCATGGCCACCTCTTTCTCTCTGTGTACCACAGAGCAGAGGTGGTTCTCTAGAGTTTTGCATTCCCTTTTTAGTGATGGAGGAAAGCCTATCATGGAGAATCAGTGCAGCCCCCCTGATCTATTTCTATTAGCAACCACCTGTCTTTTTTTAACTATAATGGTGAATTTTAGGGGAGGAAAAACTATTTTGGCCCTTGGCATCTGTGTGAAATATTCTTTATCAAATTTAAATGTTGGATTTATTTTTTTTTTCCTCCTGGAGCAAGGAACACCTTGAAGTTTCTGAAGTAGCATTACTTATGATAATTTATAAGCGGCTATGAAGATAAGTAATGGGTCTTAGTTTCCAAGAACAGCTGAAATGTCATAATTTATATTGCCTCTTTGACCTTGTAGAGAGCTGTACATATTCAGATTACTTTGGAGTGTTTGTATGTAGGCATTAGAGATGCTAAGCAACCTCAAGTCATGACTGTCTGGTCTAATGAGAGACATAATTTTCAGGGCAAACTAAGTCAAGACTTACAGTAATCTAACTGTTGTGGTTTTGTGGTTTTTAAATTCACAGTCAGGGCCTTCTTAGGATCTGCTTATAAGCTTTTTCTGGATGGATGCCAGTCTTCTTTTGCTGCAGGAGTCAGGAGAGCTCTGGCTAGCCTAAGCTAGCTTTTCTCTCTCAGAAGCTTTTAAACCATCTGCAAAAAACAGTTTTTAGTGTGGGGACCTACCCTGTTTCGAATTACGGTCTTGGTCAAACAGGTGGAGACAGATGCAAAAGACAAGAAAAAGAGGAATTCATGAAGTCATCTTCCTCTTTCTGGGCCAAAGCAGGTCTGGGATTTTCTTCCCCAGAGAAGCAAAAGACGGGATTATTCTCCTGTCTAAATAGCAGAAGAAACGTACCACTGGTATTTTTAGTCATACTGATGCTGCTGCTTAAAGAGATGCTTAAGTGTTCTGCTGGATGAAGGCCTAGAAGCCAAATCTAACACTTAGACATCCATGACAAGGTGCTGGGGATTTAACTGGGACCAGGAGAGAGCCCAGGAGCAGCATAATGCCCTGTCCCAGCTCCTGGTGTTCTTCACAGGGCAGCAGAGGGGTGCGGGCCTGCCCCGCGTACCACTTGTATCTCTGCAGAAGCTGCAGAATGGATTTTGAGAAGACCTGGATGCTTTACCCTCCACTGTGATAACCTGTGGGTACACAGCCTCTTCTCCAGGTTTCTCACTGGAGGTGGTGGTGCCGGAGCACGTCTTCATGCCTTCCCTCTGCTGCCGCGCGGACCGTGCACCAACTGGAATGCAGCTCAGCGGCTGGTCAGGAAGGGCGGCCGGACCTCTCCATCCCAAGTCCTTCCCGCCATCTGTCAGCTGCCAACACAATGTCGTCCATGAAGCATCGCAGTTTCAGCAGGGAGGAAGATACTAAAGTAGTAGAGTAACATTTCATAGCATCTTTTTCATGGAATGAAAGGAAGCAGCAATAGGTGTGCCCGTAGACTTCAGGCAACTGGGTTTTAAGCCTAAATTTTGTAATTTCAACCACGGAAGAAAGAGCTTCCCAGTTTTTGAAGCTGCGTCATCAGCTTGCTCACAGCTGCCATTTATCTCTGTTTGTAAAGCTGTGAGTCCCCACAGTTGCACTGTAAGCCAGAAGGTTGTTTTGTTTTTTTTTTTTCCCTTTGGTGGAGCTTTCTCTGATGTAATTATATAGCCTGTATTATCTTTTGTGTTTCTTATCATAAATATATATTTGAGCACTGCCTTTGCCCCCGAGAGGCAGAGGAGAACAATATTTTCTGTGTATTGTTTACTTCTACACAATAGAAGAATATTCACATATATGCTTTTAACTCTGCTAATGAAGCTATCATAATGTCAAATAAAATGTCACTGTGACCATGCCTAATTAGCATTACAAATTTGGTTGAAGAGATAAATGGCCAGATCCTTCAGGGTGTAAGTCAGTCTAGCCCCAGGCATTCGTGCTCACAAGATTTACAAGGGCTAAGGATGGGTCTACAGACTACTGAAACGGAGCCCTGAAAAAATACTGCATTAATGAAATGCAAATGGTGTTTCAGCTGTTAAATGAACCTGCTATCTCAGGTGTAGCAGGCAATGAAACTGTAAAACCGCTCTGGCTGGGGTACAAAAAGCAAATAAGTAGTTACAGTCTCTGCTGATGTCCGGGAGTGAAACACGTCAGGCCATGTAAAGCTTAATATTCCATGAATGGCTTGGTCCAAAGCCCACTGAAAGTCAGTGGGAAGACTGTCGGTATCTCATCAGAACGTGATTAGTCTGAAATTAAGCATTCCAGGCCTGTTCTTTACCCAGTAAAAAGTGAAGTCAGTTGATCTTGGCTGATTTATAAAACAAGAGCTAATGACGTGCAATAAAAAATTAAACTCTCATAGACACTGAAAATGTTTTTGCTGGTGACACTATGTAAATGCAAACACATTATTAAAAATAGGTCACAATTAACATTGTTCAAATTAAATTTAATTCTCTGTGTAATTTGTAGAAAAAAATGATGCAAGTCATGTCATCTTTAGCAACAGCTTAAAGTCAAATTTAAACAAAGCAATTTAATTTCCATGTGAGCTTTAATTGACAGTTTAACTGAAATAGTCAAATTTTAGTAATTTCCAGAGTGAGGTAGTGAAGGAGTTTGCCTAGGAACTTTAATAAGGATGGATGGGCATAGGTCAGTACACCAATACTATCTCATAAGTCTGCTGTTCCATGAGAAGTACAAAGTTATTCCCATCTAAACTATCATTTACGTTGTCAAAAGCCATTGCTATGAAATGATGCAGTCTCAGTGATTGCTACTGAATAAACTATTTTCAGATGTTCCTCATTAAAAAGCAGTAATTGTTTATTTTAAAGAAAGACAAATCAATAAAAGTATGTAAAAGCATTAAGAAGACTATAATATCAGAGGATGTATAGTGACATGCGACTTTGTGTAATTTTTTTCAGGGCCCATTATGTTCATACTGCATCCCAGAAATGACAAATAAACCTTTCAAAATAAAATTAAGGAGGCATTAAACCCAAACATCTCCAAACATCTCCACATCCTTTCCTAAAAGGATCTTGTTTTGCATATAAAACCGGTGGAGTCAACTAATTGCTCACTAGATGAGGCCAGAGTTCTTGGTTGAGCTGTGAAACACCATGGCCCAAAAAGTATCCCCTTCCCTAAGTCCCAGCACAAAGCATGTGTTTGCATGGTGGGATGAGAATTAGCTGAAAGTTAAGCAGAAGACAAACACCTAGTGATTGATTTTTTGTATGTTATTATATCTGAAAAATCCTGAAGACAGATCTGCAGTCCTAATACACTTAATAAAGAAAAGTCTGTGTTTGCTGTTCTTTCAGGACTGAACGTTTTATCTTCCAAGCACATTAACAGGTAATTTAGCAACTAATAAATCACAGTCGTGGTAAGTGCTAATGCAGATGCACCTGTGGGCTTTTGAAAGTGGCAGCTGAAGCACAGATGGTTTCGCACCAAGAAGCACTTTTAAACGCAGGCTCAGCCTAAGCCAGGTTATCCCAAATCCATCTTCGTTCATGGAAGGAGTGGTGTCTCCATACAAGAACAGCCTGTTGGACCACACTGACTTATCTGAGTATATATTGCACGTCAGACGGGGTCCAATGCTAGAGCTCCTGTGGACTGAGCCTGTCGCTGCACTGCTATAAGAGAGTCCAGCCCTGTGCCTGAGAATACCAAATCGGATGGAAACTACCTTCACCTGCACTGCTGAGTAAAATTATGTCCAGTTTTCTGACCCTGAGGCAGGGTTTCACTTTCTCTGGACTATGTGTGCTTGGTGCTATGTTTGCTCTGGGCCCGGTGTAATGTCTGGTGACTCTAAGGTGTAATTGTTACATATTCTGTGTCTTTATCAATTCCAAGTGCTTTAATACTGGAAAAGCTGTGGTGTGGACAAGCAGAAGCAGTGTGGCATATATGAAACTGTGCATATGCACTCGGTTTAGCATGAGGACATAGAGGTCTTCAAGGATCTAAATGTGCTGAGTGAGATGAAGAGCCAGCTCCCATGAAGTCTTATCCATACTGCCTACTGGGAGTGATCCCCAAAATGTGCTAGGACTCAAACTGCCAGTGCAAAGTATGACAAAGTTTGTTTGTATGTGCCAAAACCAGACCAGAGACAAACTAAGCAGTACAAATGCTCAAGTTCGTTTCCTGGGTTTTATTCAACAGTATGGACACAGCTGTTCTTGCTAACTTCTATCCCTCGTCAGCACATGGTTGTTTTTCTTCATCCAGTAGATTTTTTTTTAATACTTGCACCTATACTGCGATAGCTGTAGTACTCTGCTTGGGCTGTTATGCTTCTGAACATACTGAAGACATTTGCTCTTCCTCGTACAGGTACGGTCAGATTGGGTGTTATTATTTGCATAATTAAAATGTTCTGTGTACACTGAATAACTCATTTATTCTCTATCACTCAAATTAACTATGCCAACAGGCTTGCAAAGTTTTGCTGGTTGGAGGCAGATCATCATGTGAAAAGTGTTCATACTTTTACTTGATCTTGCACAGAGAGGACAGAAGGAAAATCCTTTCTACTCCTTCCTATTTGCAGTGAGAGACAAACTGGAGTTAATTTATCTGATCATCTCATAACATCAGAATAAAAGTCTGCAGAGACTAATTTATTCAAATCAGCTTCCCAAACCTAGATATTATGCACAATGCTTTTTTTTTTTTTTTTTTTTTTTTTCTGAACTAATAATGTATTTTAATTACTAGTCAGTGTTTTCCAGTGTGGCACTCACAGAGGCTGCACAGCTTAGCTTCTTGTCCATTCAGTAACTTGTCCTTTATCAAAGAGTGAATCCTCTTGTATCTTATTGGCAGTACATAATGTGCATTGATTGTGGAGAGTGATCTGTTTAATTAGCTTATTCGTGTGTCTGTGTGAAAAAAGGCTACAGGTACCAAAACCAAGAGATAACAAAAAGAGCCAAAAGCATCTTCAGTTACAGTATTCTCTTTATCAAGCTCTGAATTTAAATGATTTGCTCTGGAAAACAGATCATGAGTTCATGTAACTACATATTAACACAATGAAAGCTTGCCGCTTATAACTCGTGTTTAGCTCTTCAGGTTTTTGGTTTTTCTCCCTCTTTTCCACCCCTTACATCTGTATTGGAGAGTCCAAGGTTTTATTTTAATAAAACTAGTGCAAATTGAACAATTATCATATTATTCCAAATTCAGAATGACATTTCTAAGATACATACAAACTGGAGCTTGTAACGGGCAGTAAAATACTGTTAAAATCAGAATGACAGCATTTTGTACCGACTTTAAACACAGTAATGGTCTGATCCTTCTTATATGTAATACATGTTAAGTACTTAAAATGTCAGAGAATGAAGGACAGACCTTAAATGTTTAGTAACTTAAGAATGGATATAAAGATAAAATTCCTGTTCCTCTGTAGGATAAGATATAATTTGAGGGGGCATGAGTACAGACAAATGTTGACATAAAGTCACAACAAAGATCTCACAAAGCAAAAAGCACTGAAACAGGTATCATAACTCACATTTTTTAACAGTCTGGAATCAAATGCCAGTGTAAAGTAAAATAAATTCTTAAGCAAAGCTAAACTGAAGACTGTCAAGTCCTCAGCTGAAACAAAGAGCTAGAACAGTATATAGTGTGCTAGGTGAAGGCCTGCATTTTGTTAGAGAATTATCTCTTAGCAAGATGCCAGAAATTGCTTGGATTCTTTAATTTTTTTTATTCCATATTAAATCTGTAGATAAAATTTAACTTTATTTTTTGGACCAGTGAAGGAGGAGGAATAAGAATAAGGAAAAAGTATTTATGGATTAAATAATAAAAAATAAAGAAATATTTACCTTAAGAGAAAAGATGACTTAGCCTCACATCCTTCCTCGTTTTCAGGAAAAGATAAAGCCAAGGGCAATGGTGTTGGGAAACATAACCAGTTAAGTTCTGTTATATCATCAATGATGTGGAAAAAAGTAGTATGGAATGCTTATTTATCAAATATTTTCCAGCTTAGAAATTTCAGAGTCCACGTATCTTAGACTCTTGTGCATTCTGTAACTTGTCCTGTACCAAAGAAGCAATCTGCTCATGTTTTATTGGCAGTACGTGATGTGCATTGGCTGTAGACTGTGATGTGCTTAATTAGGTTACTCATGTGTCCATGCAAAAAAAAAAAAGTCCCGAACCTCCAAAACTAGAGATAATAAAAAGCACTGAGGGCTCTTCTTTATTTTTCTTACTGTTTACCAAAGAACTTGTCAGCATCCCTTAAATGTGAATATTAACACCAGAATTGAACCCAAATAGTAAGGGCATGCCTTCTCATACCCTTGTTAGGAGAGTACAGAAGACTTTGCTTGAGAATGCCAAAAATCCAAAAGTACAAATGGATTAAAAGAAATACAAATTATTGGAGACAGGCTAGTTGGTGACTACTAAAGCTGACTCAAACTCTAGCCGAGGAAGCCCATGAATCACAGTCCATTTAAGCTGAGTGGGTGTAAGTTTCCCTGTTTCTCACACAGTTCTTTTGGTTGACAGTTGATTACTTTGAACTAAATGAGTGAATGTGGGATCCTCATATAAACATTAAACTTGGGATCAAGCATATTTCTGATTGGTTTTCTTTCATATTTTTAACTACAGAATCCCCTTCACCTGCAGATGAGTTTAGAAAACTCACTGAGTTCTGATGCTGATGTCACTTTCTCGATCCTTGCGATGAACAACTGGTATAATTTCAGCCTGATGCTATGCCAGGAGGAGTGGAACATCACAGATTTTCTCTTCCTCACACAACAGAGCTCCAGGTTCCACCTGGGATCCATTATAAACATCACAGCAAACCTCACTTCAACCAGTGACCTTCTGAACTACTTACAGTTTCACCTGGAGAGCATCAAAGACACAACATCCACCATAGTGATGTTTGGATGTGACATGGAAAAAACGCGGAGGATTTTTGAAATAACCACCCAGTTTGGTCTGATGCCTCCGGAACTTCACTGGATTATTGGGGATTCACAGAACGTGGAAGAGCTGAGGACAGAAGGCTTGCCACTCGGTCTCATTGCTCATGGCAAGACAACAGAGTCAGTCTTCGAGCATTACGTACAGGATGCAATGGAGCTGGTAGCAAGAGCTGTAGCAGCAGCCACCATGATTCAGCCTGAACTGGCCCTTATTCCAAGTACGATGAATTGCATGGACACAGATGAAAGGAATATCACTTCAGGGCAGTATTTGTCAAAGTAAGTTTTTCCTTTTTTTTTTTTTTTTT
>JAAGAY010139421.1:0-17966 GCA_011801015.1 Ardeotis arabs
CTCCGCGCGCGGCGGGGCGCGTCACGTGCGCAGTTTAAAGGGGCCGCGTCGCGGGGTAGTGCGCCCCGCCGTGGTAGTGGGGTTTAGTGGCCGTGGATTTCTGTCGCTCTCCTCGTGTGACGGGGGACCCCCTTCCCCTGCCGCGGCCCTACCTTCCCCAGAGCAGGGAGGGGTTCCCCTGTGAAGTGCCGCCGTAGGGCGGGAGGGCGCTGCGGAGGCGGCGGCGCGGCCGTTACGGCGGTTGCTGGGCGCTGGCGGGGGCGCTTGGAGAGAAACTCCCCGCCCCCCCCCAACCTGGCAGCGGCCCCCCGCGGCGATAAGGGGTGCGCCCCCGCGGAGGTCGGCAGCCCGGCCTGGTGGGGGTCCCGCTGCCCACGGGGCTGGCCGGCCT
This sequence comes from Ardeotis arabs, assembly GCA_011801015.1. Classification (NCBI taxonomy): domain Eukaryota; kingdom Metazoa; phylum Chordata; class Aves; order Otidiformes; family Otididae; genus Ardeotis; species Ardeotis arabs. The sequence goes on from JAAGAY010139421.1 coordinate 392, forward strand.
GACCGGTACCGCCGCCGTGTTGCTGTAGAGCCACGGGTACCGGTGCCAGGAGGGCAAGAAGCCGGTAGGAGGAGCGCGAAATGGCCGGGGGAGTAGCCCTGGGCCGCAGCCACCTTACCGGCTCCCATGGGCCGCGAGTCGGGAGCTGTAGGAGGTTTTTGAGGCAGATGGTATTAAAAGTTTGTGCATTTTAGTATAATATTGTTTGAGGGGTGTGTTGTGGGTTTTTTGTTTTTTTTTTTTTGTTCCCTTCCAATCTAATATACCTGTTCGGGTATTTATACTGAAATATTTTATTTTAAAATCTAGATTTTCAGCCTACGCCCTTTGAAACTGAGGCCCAGTCCGGTTCTGCAGCCTGTTAGCGCAAACTGCTGCACGCAGGGGGGCTGCAGGTCCGCTTGCGTGCAAGGCTCCCATGGCCCTGGGAAACCGGGGTTTGTGTTGGCTTTTAACTCAGGTATCTATGTGAGTAAGAGGTACGTGGCAGATCAGTGAAAAATTCGGTAGTAACGAATGATTTGGGAATACACTGATCTGGCTTTAGCTGGTAAAAACATGGAACAGGTTACATGTTCAGTTTTTAAATCTGCAAGTAGCTGTTGTGCCTCGTTTACCGAATCTTCTGGAAATCTGGTTGCTTGAAACGAAAAAGGATTTAGCTTTGACAGATGCAGCAGCACTTAATTTATTTTATGCTGGTTTTCTGCTTTTTTTAAAAAGCAATAGATCTCACTGTTCTAAAGCAGGAGTACATTTCTTGGCACCTGGTGCAGGCCTTTTATGCTGAAGCTAGCTAGTAGCATTACATTAACATGCCACTTTTGTCTCACTGTCTTAGCATCACAATGAGTTTTACTGACTAGCTACAGGTTCCGAAATATGAACTCACATTTCTTACATTAACAGTTGAATTTTGAAACAAATATCAAGAGCACAGAGAAGCCATGAAGCTGTAAAAACAGTGAAGGTTTTTTTTTTCCCAGTTATGCTTTGTCCACTGCAGTTCATATGCTGTAGACTGCTTGTGACAGCTTTAGCAACCATGACTGCTGACAGGAATGGGAAAGTGCAGGGGAGGGCAAATTTGCAGTGTATGACCACTATCCCCCTCTGGATAACAAGAAACTCCTACCAGTTCTTCCAACGTAGAGACTGAAGTACTGGACTGCAGTACTAAGTATCCACCCAGAGAGCAGCAGCCCTTTTGTGGTGAATTACGGTTCAGTTTGTCACAAGTGTCCTTTTAAACTAACTAAAAAAAAAACCCTTATTTTTTGCTTAGGGAAATTCTTGTTCATTGTAGTGATACTGCAACTTCTCAAACTTGGTATTACATATCAAAGTCCCACCACTACTGTGCTGTGTCAGGCCATGCTTACCAGGCCAGAAGGAAAACACTATAGCCTGTAACTTTTGTTTCCTAAATCACCTGACTTGCTTAAAAAGCTTCAGCCCTAAAAATAAACTGTGGAAGAAAGTTCCAGTAAAAGAACAATGTTGTAGAGGAGTGGTATTAATGATATGTTAAAATCTATTTGGGGAAAAAATGATTTGTCTTAAAATAATTGCATCCCAAAAAGCAAACTGTGAATACCCTTCATGACTTTCCAAAACTACACAACTGATGCTTCAGGTAGTACATGTAGCTGCTGAAGAACTCCTGTGACAGACGGAATTAATGCTATGATCTGGTTCATAAAATTGTAGATACTGTGAGTGGTGCAATGCATTGCGAGTAACTGAATATTTCCATACTTACCCTATGTCACCTCAGTGTACACATTCAATTTTGTAACGACATGTCGTAGTTCAGCCCCGATCAGGACCAGACTACGCAGTCTCTCTCTCACTGCCCCCACCCTCCGAGAGAATAGGGGGAGATGATATAAGGAAAAACGGCTGGAGGTTTGAGATAAGGACAGGGAGAAATCCTTAAAGTTACTGTCACAGGCAGACTTGACTTGGGGAAAAATACTCATTTATTTCTAAAACTAGCGGGAGAATGAGACAGGGAACAAGATAACCTCCCCCCATTCCTCCCTCTTCCCAGGCTTAACATTATCTCTACCTCCTTCCCCTCCCAAGCAGCACAGGGGGGAAGAGGGAATGGGGGTCACGGTCAGTTCATCACATGATGTTTTACGCTGCTACTTCGTCGTCTGGGGAAGAACTCCTCTCATTCCTCCCCTGCTCCAGTGTGGGGTCCCTCCCACGGGCCACAGTCCTTTGTGAAACTGCTGTGGCGTGGGTCATCTCTTCCACGGGGTGCAGTCCCTCCAGAACAGCTGCCCCAGCGGGCCCTCCACGGGACACAGCCTCCTTCAGGCATCCGGCTGCTCCAGCGTGGGGTCCTCCATGGGTTGCAGGTGGATCTCTGCTCCTCCGTGGACCTCCATGGGCTGCAGGGGAATCTTGGCCTCTTCACTGACCTTGGTATCTGCAGCTATTCCTCACAACAGGCTGGCACACGCCTCTCAGGATCCTTTTTACATCTCATTCACTTCTCATCTCCTCTCCACTTCTTGCAGCCAGGCTGGGCTGAGTTGGGCCCAGTTGGCTGCCCGGCGGGAGGCCAGAGGGTGAGGCCTGCAAGGCCCACAAGGCTCGTGTCTCTCCCTCTCTGCCCCCTCTCAGCTGCTTCACATCTTCTCACTTTTTTTTCTCCTGTTTTCCCCTTCTTAAGTACCTTATTGCAGAGGCGTTATCATGGGACATTCTGCTACCAATTGGCTCAGCCTTGGCCAGCAGCGGGTCTGCCCTAGGCCCGGCCGACTCCACTGAACAAAGGGGAGGAACTTCTGGCAGTTTCCTACAGAAGCTTCCACCTTAGGCCCCCCCTCACTAAACAAAACCAGAACACAACATTCAAGGGCCTGCCAGCAGATTAACTTGTTTATGTGGATCTTGTACATTTTTCTAATGCCAAATAATGGATGTTTGTTAATGGAGGCAGCACAAAAGGAGAAAGAGGTGAGCTAATGCTACTTCTGATATTTTAACTGCTTTGAACAACAGTGTTTCAAGTGGTGATAACAATGACCAAAAAGAGACAAGGGACCTCTCTGTCCAGGTCCTGCTACTGAAAGAGGAAACATGCACACAGAGAACATGTGGCTTAAAGGCCTTAAAACACACTGCTTTTCAGTACATACAGTCATCTGTATTAAACTAATAGTTCATGTATCACAATGTAAAAACAGTTCTAAAGTAATCATCTGAACCGTAGTATCTTAACAATATTAAATGCTCTTGATAGTATTTTGATGCTTGCTACTAGCTTAATGTATAAAAGCATTAATGTTTTAAAGTTAGTATAGAAACAAAAAGTTTTCTCTGAGAGGTAAAAGACTAAGATAATGAAGCGTTATACAACCCACAATTGGATCAAATCCTACTGACTATTACAGCAAAGCGTACCCTTTATTACACACAACATAATATGGAAATAGTGAAAGGATAGGGAGCATGAATTCAACAGAAAACAAGGAGAAAGAACCTGTGTTCTATCCGGCTAAAAGGACTCAAGAAGGACATCCCAGTTCAGGAGACTGAGAATAATAAACTATTTGAGAAATAAAAAGTAGAACAACTAACTCTGATGTAAGTAAATGTATATTTCTCAAAGTGAAACAGAACACAAACACATGATAAATGAAGAGGAAAGAAAGTACTTTGTCTCTCTGAAGCATGGTTCAACCATTTCTAGTCATATTCCAAAGTTCAAACAAGAAAACTTTGAGACGGTGATGGTCTTTAGGCACATAGTAGCAAATTCTTAACCACGCTGCAAGTAACTTTACTGTATGTTGTAATATGGATTTATATAATAACTTAGCAATAGTCATAATATCTTTTATGTAAGTGTTTGTTATTATATATTCCAAGTTTTGCTTTATATCAAAGCAATATCAAGACAATAACATTGCTTATGTTAATAGCACACTTGAAGCTAGCTAGTAAGTATTCCAGAGGGAAGAGAACGAGGTAAGCATGCCCATAACAAAGATAAATTCCCATCTCTTCCTTTGAAGGTGGTAGAAGAATAGTAGTTAGCATAAGCAGGTCTATCTTTGGTGATTTAGCTCTTTAGCGCTCAACTTAGAAGTCCATGTAGTTGATTGAGTTCAGTAGAATTACACCGATGGAAAATGTATGTGATGGCTAGATCCACTAAGTGACACAGTGTTGCCCTCTCTAACTGTTTGGGTGCTCTTCCCCAGAACAGGACCTTGAGCCCTGCCGTAGGTTCGGAATGTTTCTACTCCAGGCAGGGGAGATTTAGGCACTAGAGAATGAGATTCATGTCTGGGGATGAGAGAGTGGCTGTAGGAAAGGTCAAGGACAGGATGCCCCTCGCTGGTGATTAAATGCTTAGCTGTAAAGGTCAGAGGAACATCAGCCTTCATTTGCAATTCAGTCTCCTATAATTAGGCACCTTTGCCCTTTAAAAAAAAAAAAAACATGAAGCAAGGAGTCTTTTGGCAAAGATGCCATATTCCACATCTATACTTACTTGGGAATTTTGTGTAGGGCTGCTGTTCTGCACCTGTGTCGTAGTTTAGCCCCACTTGGGACCAGGCTACACAGTCTCCTGCTTTACTGAGCTGGCTGGGCCGGGCCGAATCAGGCCCAGACGGCTGGCTGGCGGGAGGCCAGAGGGTGAGGGTCGCAAAACCCCCAAGGCTTGCTCCTCCCCTCTCTGCCCTGGCTTCAGCTTCTTCACATCATTTTTTTTTTTCTCTCCTGTTTTTCCCCTTCTTAAATACATTATCGCAGAGGCGTTATCAGGGAACATTCTGCTACCAATTGGCCTGGTCTTGGCCAGCAGTGGGTCCGCCCTAGGCCCGGCCAAGTCCACTGGACAAAGGGGGACAACTTCTAGCAGCTTCTTACCAGAAGCTGCCACCATAGATCCCCCTCACTACATAAAACCCGAACAACATGTGAAAAATCCACTTGTGAAGAGAACCTGGATGGAGGAGCAAGTTTGGCAGGCAGCCCTCATCTTGACTGAAATAAAATGAGTAATCTGGTGTCAGAAAGGTTAAGCACCTGTGCTCAGCACTGCAAATGTGAGAGTCAGGCTTTGCGTGCAAAATCCATCACTGTTACTTATTCAGTATAAAAATCCAGGCAGAACATTTGGTTTCATGTCAACTGTAAAACTGAGTTTTTCTTTGTCCATCTCTTGTTGTTTGTCTAAGTATGTAATTTGACAATCACACACTGATTACACATAGTGAAAAGCTGTAAATGAAGAGATTACACTAATCTGCCATGCAAGAATTTTAATCAATTGGAGTTTAAATTACAGAAATTTTGCTTTGAAATTTTGCTTTAATTGACAACTCAGGGCATCAGAAAACAGAACTTTTTGTAAAGGTTTACTTGCCTTTTAGAATTACACAAATAAAGACGATGTATTTATAAATAGTGCTATTTTTGGCTATCATTGTGGAATCTCTCTGAGAAATTACACTTTTTTTTTTGTTTCTTGAAACTTTGTGAAAAGAAAGCCAGATTCCACAGAACACCAACTCTCTAATCTTACTGCTGAAATATTTCCGAATTCCTCCTATTCATCCCTCTCTAAAGATACTGTGACCTTCAAAATGCCTATTAAAACTGCAAGCGCATTGTCTCTACAGTCAACAATGACACCCTTTTGTCTGCTCTCTTTCATATACAGCATAACTTCAGGAGGCTTTGATTCAAGCTTGTAGAATGCTTTAAATAAAAATAATGTTTCAAAAATTTCTAAAAAGCTTTCTAGATACAGCGTTTGTTGAGGAAATCTAGAGTTGATGATGCTTTTGATACCAAAGGGCTCCACAGAAGCCCGCAAAAGATTTGGTGGTTTTTTTGTTGATGTGTTGTGGTAATGTGGTGGTGTTAATCTGTTTCTCTAGACTAGAACATGACAAAGTAGCTTTCCAATTCCTTCTTTGCACCGAAAATACATGTAGTTTCACCTTTCTACAAAATAAACTATTTTGTAGAAAGGTGAACTATTTTGCCAACTATTCAGAGGCAAGCAGTTTATCTAGGTAAACATTTATTCAGTTGATCTAGAGAAACATTTCTTATATAGTATTTTATTACTGTATCATATTCAAGGAAGTATCATCAGAAATTGTTATTTTGTTATTTATGTATAGCTATTTTTTACAATTTAAGAACTGTGCAGAAATAATGATAATATATTCTCTTTGCTGCGTTAAAATTTCCTGCTTCGAGTTGAAGCATGTCAGAGCCTAAGAGATCTGACTTGACTATCAGGATTTTGTAAAGCTGTCTGTGAGCAGGTAGTAGCCCTAACTTAGTTACTGTCATTATTTCAATTGATGCCAAACTCTTTGTGATGTCTTGAATTAGGATGAAGCTAGACAGGGCACAGTCTAATGAAGTTCATTTTATTCAGTAGCAAGCATACTCTCTGTAAGTGGGTCTACATGAGAGCTACGGGAGACGCAGTGATTATGTTCAGGGCTTGGAGCAATGTGTCGAGGATGCACCGTATTTTGTTTTACTGTTGTGTCCAGGCCTGTCGGCACCTCAAGATGAAAAGAGTCGTCTGTTGTTCTCCTGCCAGTGCTGTCTCTAATCCCAATTTTTGAAGCACAGCAGGGAGTCTGATTTATTTTCAAGGTCCTGTACTAAGGATAAGATAAATTTCAAAGCCAGATGGAGATAAAGTGAAGTTACCATAGTAGACTAAGTGTTGTTTTCCCATGAACCATCAGGATAAAAACATAGCCTTGTCACAGAAATCACAAGTGCCATCAGCATTCTTTGGGCAATTGTGTCTGAAGGCCTGAGATTTTTATAGCCTGTGTTTGGGGTTACTGTAGCTGACAAGAGAGGGCAGGGTTGTTTTGTCTGCACATTTCCCTGTCTCCTGTGAACGTACTCTGTTGAGTCTCCAGGAGTGTTTGCACTGTTGGTCGTATCTATAAACCTCAGAGATAGCAAAAGGACATGCAGCTCGTTCCAGGCATCGCTGCCTGTGACCCACCTGGCTCCTGCAGTCACAGGGGTGTCCACACATACGGCCTGATGTTGCGGAGCCTCAGTGATGGCCAGGGAGCTCCTGTCACTGCTCTGCCGAACAGAGCAGTTTTCCAGCTCAAACTGTGAACGCCACATGCCTCACTGCATTTGTCAGCTGTTGGAAGCGTTACTGCACGCGCTTGCGGAGGTCTGCTGATGCAGTGACCACCACTGCCACAGTTTTAAGCAGAAAGGGGCAATTCAGAAACTTTGTGGGAACACCAGACTAGTTCATGCATGCGTGCTGGCCACCTAAAGCGGGGCTGCCCTTGGAACTCCCAGTTCAGTGTGCTCTGCCTTCCGTTGAAGCCACTCATTAGGGACCCATGGTGACACCGTTGGGTGATGACACCAGATGACAAGCTCTTACTCTTACGTTTGCCAGCCTCCGGCGGCCGCTGTGTCCAAAGCGCCGCCGGGCGGGGGCGGGGGCCCGGGCCGCGTGCCCAGCTCTGGGCCCGGCCGCACCGGCCGCTCCCTGCGCGAGGGCTGCGCTCTTGAATAATACACAGCTCATGAATAATTAATCAGGTCGGCGCGTTGGTCAGCGGTCCGCTTATTGACTGTGCCGGCGCTGCACGCTAATTGGCCGTAGCCGCACGCCAGGGGCGGAGCGGAGTCTAAGGCCGGGATTGGTTGCTCGCGCCTGCCGTTATTTGGCATTGGTCGCGCGTGCTGGTGGTGGGTGGGCTTGGCGACCTTGATAGGTGGTGCTGCCGGGCTGCTGGGAGCTCTGAAGCCCGATTGGCTGCTGGGGCTCGGTGAAGGGCGGGGTAACGGCAGCGGTGCGGCGGTCTGGGTCGCGGTGAGCCGGGGCGGGCGCCGCGGCAGTTGCCGTGATCGTGCGCGCGCCTTGGTTCAGTCCTACGCAGCGGCGGTGCGGGGCAGAGGCGGGCGGCCGTCGCCCGCGGCGATGATGAAGGGGACGGTGGGCAGCCCGGTGGCTGCCGTTATGCAGGAGAGTTTCGGTTGCGCCGTCGCCAACCGGTTCTACCAGCTCCTGGACGACGAGTCGGACCCCTTCGACATCCTGCGCGAGGCCGAGCGCCGCCAGCAGCAGCGCAAGAAGCGCGACGAAGCGGCGGCGGCGGCCGCGGCCGCCAGGAGAGCCGGTCCCAGCGGCAGGGCGGGCGGCGGCAAGAGGGAGTCCCAGAAGGAGCGCAGGCAGCCCGGGAGCCCCCCGGTGCCCGGCGGGCCGCCGCAGCCCGGTACGCTGGCAGCGCCTCGGCGGGGCGGGGGGGTGGTGGCTCGGGGCGGGCAGGCCCGCGGGACGAGCCGTTTTCCCTGAGGAGCGAGGCCCCTCAGGGCGCGGTGGCAGTGCGGGCAGCCCGGGCCCTGCGGCGCGGCGCGGCTCGCCGCCGGCCCCGCGCTTGCCCTGCCTCCAGGCAGCCGTGGTGTGGCATGCAGCTGGCTGTTGGGTCGAAGCAGGGGTGAGAAAATCCAGTTCGCTGTGGTTTTGTCGTGGTGAATGGATACGTGAAAGTCCCATTGGAGAAACGAGTGACAACCGGAACGACGCTCCGGCTGGCCGCGGTCTTGCAGAGCTCTCCCAGCCTGCGTGGGAGGCTTTAGGTGGGAAACGAGTCTTTGGAGCTATAATTGAAAACTTCATAAATAGTCCTGAGACTATTTATGACTATGGCAGAGCATTAGCTCTTCTGCTGCAGCACCTGTAGTTTTCATGCTGGTTTAGCATCCCTGTTGATGCAGTTCGTTGCTTGTGACCCTGGCCATCTCCTCCGGTGTTTGATGCTTTCAGGTTTGTTTTCTTGGTACCGGTGAGTTTTCTGGCACTTCAACTTCTTCAGGGTTACAGTGTGTCTGGCGATCTGTGCTTAGTTTCCTCTAAACCTGCATTGATATCCAAACCTTTAATAAAAACTTATTTCCTCAGTGAACTCTTTAGCACAGTGTTCAGGAATGGTCTAGGTTGTTTGTCAGCTGCTAGGTTTTGATGCTAAATGTTGCATGGGGGAATAGGGAGCCAGTCAGCTTTTATATCAGAATGTCTGGCACAGTCTTCTTGGCAGTTGAAGGCTTTGCTGGGCTACAGCTCCTTGCATTTGGAGGTGGTTTTGTGAGTGTGATTAATATAACTTAACTGGTATTGAGCTTGCTGGACTCAGTATCTAAAGTATCTGGAAACCACCAGTCAGCTCTCAGATATTGAGAATCTCTGCACAAAAAACTCCTGTTTTACCTTCTTGGGTTGTTGTAAATTCCCATTCTCCTGCAATAGGCATGAAGCTTAACACACTATTCTTAAAATATTAATTTCTTCCTGTAGTAAAAACTCATGTTAAATTCACAGTAATTGAACTGTGTGTTTTAATGTCCTAGAAAAAGGTGTGGCCTTTGAATCAGGGTTATTGCTCCATCAAGTTGTTGCCAGTGCTACGAATTCTGTTGCTTAGATTGACAGTCTCACACTGCTCCAACAGCAATCATTTGACCTTGTTGGAGCAGAGAATCTTTCTATGCCAAATACACACTACTTAATTAGCATCTTTGTAGAGAATGGTCTTAACAAATTGTCACTGTCCCTTTGGACAGTTGTGTGAAACTTGTCTTTTGAGATTCCTCTGCAGTTGTTCATCTGACTTTGTCAGAGATCTCTGCCTGTAAGACCGATATTCACACTAGTAGCAGGCTTTTCTCATTTAAAGGCTGTTTTGCTGTGGTTATCAACAGAAGGCGATGGAACCTGTTTGGTGGAACAGCAGGGCCTCAAGTTTTGATGAAAAAGTTCTTGAACAAGAACTGGTGGTTATCAGTAAACTACTAGCAGTGTGGAAGTATGTGAAGAGCATCCTTTTCCTCCTACTTGTCTGTAGGTATCTTAAGCGTACAGGTTCTGAGTGTAGTTCTGTGGTATTACACAGTGACCCTATGGAGTATCTTTGGCAATTTTCTGCTATCTTGATATTAAAAACCACAATTTCTCATATAGAGATCAGGCACGTGCACCTTGTTTTAATTTCCTGCCAATTTAAAATGGAGAAAAGACTTCTAGGAGCCTTTGTGAAAGTGAATTAACATCTATATTAAAGAGTTATATGCTCTGAAAAAATGCTGGAGTTTCTTCTTTGATGAAAGTGGCTGTCCTGGACTTTGTGCGTGCAATATGTTTATGTCATGGGCTTGTTGTGAAGTAAGGACCTGTAAGTATATGTTGTGGTTTAACTTCAGTCAGCAGCTCTGCAGCTGCTTGCTCCCCCTTCCCAGTGGGATTGGAGGGAGAATCAGGAAGAAAGGAAAACTTGTGGGTTGAGATGAAGACAATTTATTAGGATAGCAAGGGAAGATGACAGTAATAACAAAATATAGGGATAATAAAAATGTACAAAATGAATGATCCACAACTTCTCACCATGTGACAACCTGATGACTGATATGATCCATCCCGAGCAGTGATCATGGGAGAAAAAATGAGAAGTGATCCTGGAAGATATCAAGCAGTAAGTGAAAGAGTGAGAGCCCTGCCTATCAGCCAGCCCTCACTTATGTACTGAGCATGATGTGAATGGCATGGAGTAGTCTCTTTGGCCAGTTTATGTCAGCTGTACTGGTTATACGCCTCCCAGCTTCCTGCACCTGCACATTAGCAAAACCTGGGAAGCTGGAAAATGTCCTTGATCTCTTTAGCAACAACTCATAACATCAGTGTGTTACCAACATTCTTCGCATACCAAATCCCACACTAAATCCAAAATATAGCAGTTACTCAGAAGAAAATTATCTCCATCCCAGTCGAAACCAGGACAATGTGTAGTGCTGAGGATGCTAAACCAGGGCAGAGAGTTGAGACTTGGTCCTGTCTGCATGCTTCTCCTTTAGATGTGCTATCTTAGCAAGCCTGTTCTGAAGGACAGAGATCACCTTCTGACTTAAGGCAAATACAGTGATGCTGTAGCTGACAAATACAAAACAAGTGATGGGCCGAGGGAATAATCTAGATTTTTTGGGGAAGAGAAGAGGTAGCTTTTTATCTGGGTTGATTTGTTATACAGGATTCAACCAGAAAACTTCTGGATACAGTAAAAGATTCAGGGCACTATCAGCTTAATAACTGAGAATGAGTAGCCACTTGGGAAAGTCCTTGTACCAGCTCAACTTGGCATAAAGCTTCTGGAGTGCACCTCTGTTTGACAAAATAAGTAATACTGATTAAAATTACTAAATTGTGAAACTAATGACTAAACTTGTATTTAAAAAAAACAAACAAAAAAAAACTAAAAAAAAAAAAAAAAACAAACCAAAAAACCAAAGTTAAAAGATTTTGTTTCCAGTTGTCTTAGTGGTTTTTTTGTTGTTTGTTTTTTTTCCCTCCAGGTTTTGGGCATAACTCCCTCTAATTTCATTTCACTGATTAGGAATGAAACACCATAAATCTAGACCCACCTGAACAGCTGAATCAGATTCTAGTATTACGGTTGAAATGACAATTTAGTCTGTTTTGTATTAGTGTTCATAGAATCATCACAGAACAGCCCAGACTGGACGGGATCTCAAAGGATTGTCTAGTCCAACCTTTTCTGGGAGAGGCAGTGTACAAAAGATCTAGCACCCTGTCCAGTCCCTTCTTGTAAACCTTCAGTGGCAGGGACTCCACTGTGTCCGTGGGGTGGTCGTTCCAGTGAATGATTGTTATAATTTTCTTTCTGATACTGAAATGAAACCTCTCCTCCTGCAACTTGTACCTGTTGGCTCTTGTCTTCTCCATGTGGTTCCTTGTGAAGACAGAGCCTCCATCCTCTTTTTAAGCTACGCTTCAGGTACTGGAGTACTGTGATGTGGCTCCCACCAAGCCTTCTCTTCTCTGGGGAGAAGAGACCTAGCTCCTTCAGTCTTTCCCCTCAAAGGGCGGGCTCTCCAGCACTTTGATCATTGTCTTTCTTTGGACCCTCTCCAGTCTGTGATCATCTTCATGGCTCTTCGTTGGACCCCCTCCAGGCTGTTTTATCTAGTTACTGGGGTGTTCTGCTCATTTGGCTTACAAAAAGTCTTGTTAAAAAGTTTCACAATTTTTGTTTTATTATTGTATTGTTTCTTGAGCGTACTAAATCTGAGCAAAATAGTCTTTACTTTTAGAAATACTTGAAGCAAGCCTAGTCTGTGATCTTGCAAGATATAAAAAGTTTTACAGTAGTCTGAGAGACCTCTTTTAGTGTTATGTTTTAATGTTAGAGTGGAAAACTTACTCAGAAAGTTCTGGAAGTTGGCATTTTTAAAATTTAGTTCTTCACTGCCTTTTCCAGAGGAGTCTTTGCTTAATTTCTGGAGATGTTTTCAGTTTGAAACAAACCTCTGAAGAGAATATTGCCGGATAATCCAGTACTTTGACCTTTAGCATCCAAACTATTTATTATAAATTGACACAACTGTAAGGAGACTATTTTTAAATCTTTCTTTGAGGAGAAAATAGAATTCTGTTTCATAGCCTACCAAAACCTACACTTCTGACCCTAATTATGTATTTTTCACTTATACTGACTATGTTTTATGATTTTTAGACTATATGCTGATGATTTGCGGAAAGGCTGTTTGTAGGTATTACAACTCTTACAGTTGCACCACTTAATGTTAACTCAGTTCATTCTTAGCACAGCGGCCAAACTGCATTTGCCAGCTCTTTATTCAAAAGGCCTAGTTGCAGAGCTTGCATTCTTTACCAGTCCAGGCAAATTAAATTTGTTGATCATGCAGTAATAAGCTCTGTTCTGTTGAAATCTCTAAACCTTTGTTGCTAATACCTCTAAAAGTTTATTTTCTTTCATGTACATTTGATGACTCGTGTAACATTCAGATGTAGTTCCTGGATACTATGTGTTTGAGTTTTTAGCTGTGTTTTTTAAGTTAATATGGCACAGGATGTTTCCAGGGAATTTTGTCTTATACTGACTGCGATTTTCTTATTTTTAAATAATTTATTCCAATGTCATTCTTTCAGCTACATAGTCATAAGAGTTGTCCAGAGGAAAGCTGCAGTAGACAGTTCTGTAATTGAATACTGGCACACATGAAAACAAAGTACCACAGGGTAGAATCCAGCTTTCTTTAATGTGTTGCATGCAGCAACTGAAGCCTTTTTTTTTTCTTTCAAATTTTGGGATACTGTGGTATTCTGCAAATCATGTAATTAACTATGCTTTAGTTAAATAAATTAATTACTTGAAGTTTGGAATTAAAATCATATGGACACACAAATGCAAAGGGGAGGAAGTAAGACTGTTTGTGCGGTCTTAAATCTCCTATATTTTAAAATACAACAAAATAAGTCCTTGAGAGTGTGAACTGTCTTTTACTATTTCCAGTTGTGCAGCTTTATTGTAACAGAACATCAGTTGTCCGTGTTTAGGTATTATTGTGTTACTGAGATGGTAATGAAATAGTGTATTTGCATACAGCCATAATTAATGACAGAGATCCTTGAATTATGGCACAATTTCTCCACTTGCCCTCGTTCCAGACCAACCGGAGCAGTATTCCTGTTTGATTTTTGTACTTAATTCATCTCCTCTGAACTCTCATTAAATTGTCTTTTGATGCTCAGATTTTTTCCTTTTAAACATGAGCTGTTAAGCTGAAAGCAGAGGAAATAAGACTCTCTTGGAATAAGTGTAAAGAGAGATTTGAATTTAGGACTAGTGATTGTGCTGCTGTTAGCTTTGTTTTAACATCAAGGCAGTTGAAACTTGTCTGAAATGAAAAATTTTAAGCACAGTTTAAATTTTTATTTTTGTGTGTATGTAGGTGGCTGTGAGAGAGATAGATAACTGAAGTTTGCTAATACAAGGTTATTTAGGCCAGTAGAAGAGTTGTAAAGCAATGACACAAATTACATACTGTAAATGCACTATAAAATGGCAGAGGAAGTTCAGTGTCAGTAACTGTAAAGCAATACGTATGGGAGAACACGGATCGAGGTGGGGGGCAGCATTGCAAGCTATACTGCAATGTGAAAGATTTTTCTAATTCTAACTTTGGTAGTTCGGAAAAGAGAGCTTGGAGTCATTTGGACTGTTAATAGTAGAACAGCAGGTCTATTTCCCGCTGCCATCTAGGAGAAAAGCAGTGTTGGGAATTACTGAGGTAGCAGTAGCAAGGAAAATAGAAAAGGAATTGTTACACCTTTGACGGAATTTCATCTTCCCACCTCTGTGAAGTTTGTCTGCTCTTTTGGTCACCTCAATGATGTTAAAACTAGAAAAAGCACACTATAGTGATGTGCATGATGAAGCTTATGCAATAGTTTATGTACGGGGAGAAATTTGAATTAAGGTTTTTGTTTTGAGAGGAGATGTCTGAGGATACAAAAGGAGTGTATACGGAACTGCAGGTGAGACTTGGAGAAGGCAAAGAATATTTATTTTTTTCTTATTTTACAGAAATACAGGGATATAATTTCCAACAGATTTTGTGAGATAAGGAGAAAGAATGCTTCTACAGAGACTATAATTGACCTGTGGCACTTCTTGCTATAGAGTGATGTTGATATATCAAAGCATGTACCTATTCAGACAGCAGTTTGGGTAAAGACATGGCAGCCTATCTATGGATCTGTCACCCATAAATCAATGCTTATAGTCTTTGATTCAGAAAAGCTCTAAGGGTAGATTGCCACATGGAAAGTATTTTGTCCTTTTTCTTTTTTTTTTTTGGTTTTTTTTTTTTTCTTGTTTCTCCAAATACATGCTGTAAGATATACAAGTCTTTCATCTGACTACTATGATTGCTCTGCTGTTCATCCTAACTGAATCAAAACTACACGCAGTTAGTGTTTGCTGTTTTCCAGTGTGTGCTACTTGGGCAAAATAGAAATAACATCCCAGGTTGCATTTCTGGGGATTGAATATTGATAGAATCGCCTCATCGGGTTTGAGTGTCACCAGTTTTGGTGGTCTTGGGCTTGTGAGAATATACAAAACATTATAGTGCAATGTTGTCAGCTGGACTTTAGGTTAGAAGACGAGGCTTTAGTGCCCTTTGCAGCAGTAACCTCCCTCAGCCTGTGAGTTGCATGCCAGCTGCCCACCCTCACCTGCTGTGCCCCTTACATAAGGAAATGCGAGAAACAGAGCAAGATTTCTGCTCTAGCTCATAGTCACTGATAGCAGTTGCAAGCTGGGCTCCTTGTGGTGTTTGTTGGAAGTCAGTTTGCTGCACAAAAAACCTCATTTTCCCTTAATAGTAAAAATAATTTTTAAAAGGTGACAGCACGCTGTCTCAGTGAGGGTCAGTGAAGAGCCCACAAAACCCAGAACACTGTTTCTTCCCAAGCAAAAGTCCCACTTGTTTGAGGACAGATGATAAGGGTAGAGAACCTTGGTGCGAGCTAGACAACAACACTGCAAAGACAGCTAGATTTTGCTGTGTTGTTTTAAATCTGTGTGGTAATACATAGATATCCAGTGTCTGGGAAACCAGGCAATGCAGGTCTTAAAAATACAGTTTCTGCTTTCTCAGTTGTGAGTTCTGTGATAACATGCTTGCTGAAAACACTTTTCTAGGAAGTCTTCCTATCTAACAGCTGCACTATGAACAAAACTAATACAGATAAGTGAAGTATTATTGTGGTGAAGGTGAAAACTACTTATGTTTGTTAGCTCTGTATGATTTAGAGTTTTAATAATAGCTTGTAAAACTGGGCTTTTTTATTAGTAATGTCTGCTTCTAGCACCTGGTAATTTTAGTATTTGCATATGTCTTTCTCTGTAAAAATAGTTCAGCTTCTTCTTCTGGAAAAACAAAACAAAACAACCAAACCCAACCAAAACAACACGCTGGTTCTGTTGAAACAATTTAAGCATCAGGTTTCTTTTTTGATTCCTCAGTTTAGAAAGTAAAGTGACAGGCAACTCAGCTGACAGACTGTACTGCTGCGGTAACCTTCCAGGGAAGCAGTAGTGAGGTGGGAACGGTGGGCAATGTCTTCAGCTGAATACAGGTTACAGATGTAACTGTAAGACACAGGAAAACCATATTAAAGAGAGGCTAAACTTGATAACTGGGAAAGGGTGGTCTTAGTTTTCAGCACAGTGTTTGCAAGACCTTGAGTAGATGATCTGCAAAACTCCAGAGCTCTCTTTGTGGTTTTGAAGAAAACCTGCATACCAGTCTATATATACAAACAAGCAGACAAAAATGGGCTATACCTGGAGAGGCAGTTAATAAGCATTCAGAGCATAGCCCAGTTCTTTTTATGTGAAAGCTATTATAGCAGTGCTACACAAGATTGCTCATGGTTTTGTTTGTTTTTTGTTGTTTTTTTTTTTACCAAAGGGTAGGTGGCCCTTCAGCTCCTTAAATAAAAATGAGTCTGCATTGGGACAGACATATGGCAGAGGCTTAAAATTGGATAGCTTATGCTGTCACTGATGCCAAGTATATGCAGAACGGGAAGTTGTGCTGGTATTTCAAGTGATTTACAAGCGGATCACAAGCTTCTGCCTTGTAGGTGACTGCTGATTAGAGAGGTGTCGTTACTGCGTACCGTCTTATTCCACTGCTGCTGTCAAACCAGTTTAAAATGGTTTTATACAGGTAATAATTCTTTCTAGTATTTAAATTTCATCCGCAGTAATTATAGGCACCTGTTAAAATCAAAGTGAAATAGTCTTGTACTGAAATCAGAGTATAGCAAACTGCTTTGTGTAGCACGGTCAGTGCTAGTGACATGTAATACATATCTGAAGTTTAGAAGTACTTTTAGGTGGTACTGGGTAACAGAATCAGAGACCATCTTTTTAAAATGACTTTTGCATCTTCTTTTTTTTTTTTGACATTGCTTTACTAGTTCTAAGGAGCTCTTTGAATCTGAAAGTGAGATTGATGTTAATACTAAGTACATAGGTCTCTGAGTACTGCATTCTTGCCAGGTTACTCTGTTTAGAATAGCTGATGTTGCTGATAGCCAGTGAGAGGCTAAAAAATAAATAAAAATGCACTCTTGTATTGCGGTTGCACGTTCGGATCCAAACAAAATAAGTAAAAATTAGGTCAGAAATGAGTAGTCACTTTTTCTACAGCAAATTTCCAATTTGGATTTAACAGTTGTATAGTTGGTAGTGTAGCCAAGATGTGCATAAAGCAGACATGTTTCCCGACAGCATGTACAATTTTGTATTTTTTTGTAATTTTGCTTTTTATTAAAGCATTCTGATTTGAAAGACTTACCCTGAAACTGGTTTTAAAAGTTGTCCTTTGTCCAGAGATTATGTCGCAATTTTTGGGATGCAAATATGCTCGATGTTCTAAGGATTGAGCAACTCCGAATCTTGAGAAGAGAGAATTACTGGAATATATTATGTCAATTTGAAGGAAACCAAAATTAGGGTTATTTCTGCAGCACAAATAAAACTATCTTCTGTGTACAGATATGACTGTCCTTACATAACCCCCATTTTTAAAAAGGGGAATAAGGAGGACCCTGGCAACTACAGGCCGGTCAGCCTCACCTCTGTGCCTGGCAAGGTGATGGAGCAGATTCTCCTGGAAACCATGCTAAGGCACATGGAGAGCA
>JAAGAY010139422.1:0-20834 GCA_011801015.1 Ardeotis arabs
ATCCCTGGAAACATTCAAGGCCAGGCTGGATGGGGCTCTGAGCGACCTGATCTAGTGGGGGATGTCCCTGCTCCTTGCAGGGGGGTTGGACTAGATGACCTTTGAAGGTCCCTTCCAACCCTAACCATTCTATGATTCTATGATTCTATGACACCTTCCAGGATGAACAATGGCACTACAATTTCTTGCTGTAAGGTGAAAAACAGGATTGAAAGCCTGGTAGATCTGGGCTGTCTGCTCTTTCTTTTACTTGTTGCCTTCATCATCCCTGATAATGAGCCCTAACATCTCGTAGTAAGCTGCAGGCTTGTCCCCTACTTTGATTGCTCATGGTGCATGACACAACTGACTTAGCCCTGATTGCACTTTTTAGTTGCTAATTTAGCACGTATCCGTATAGTATGATAAAAATACCAACCGTATTTAGACAGTGACTGAGCATGCAATTTGAAATGCTGTTTTCCCCTTACATAAGATAACAACATAATAGAATCATAGAATTGTTTGGGTTGGAAGGGACCTCCAATGATCATCTAGTCCAACCTTTCTGCCATGGGCAGGGACATTTTTCACTATGATCAGGTCATTCAAAATCCCATTCAACCTGACCTTGAGCACTTCCAGTGATGGAGCATCCACTTCTCTGGGCAACCTGTTCCAGTGTCTCACCACTCTCATCATAAATAATTTCTTCCTCATGTCCAATCTAAACTTGCCCTCTTTCAGTTTAAAACCATTGGCCCCTGTCCTGTCACTACAGACCTTGGTAAAAAGTCTCTCTCTGTCTTTCTTATAAGCCTCCTTCATATACTGAAAGGACACAATAAGGTCTCCTTGGAGAGAAGAAAGGAAGCTTTAACCTGGAAATCTGCAAGAGAAGGACAGCTACAAACGTGGGAAGGAAGACTGAGGAGAAACATATAACAGGGGAAAGAAAGAGAATAAAAATCCAAAGAAGAAAAAGGTAGAGAAACAAAAAAGAAAACCAAAATGGAATAAGAAAGCAGTTGTACTACGAGGAAAATGTCTACCTTTATCAGTGCTCACTCCAGTCCAAGTGTCAGTTCTCAGTTCTCAGAGGGTGACCTCTTGTGTTTAAGTGGTCTGTAAATTGCAACGGTAGAAAAAAGCAGCATCAACCTCTCTTGTTTGCTAGGGGTGGTGTGAAAGACCGGTCCTGCAGCCAGGACATCTCTCCATCCAGTGGCTGGTTCCAGCTGAGATGTGTCTGTATGTGGAGTAGGCACAAGGGCTGACATTTCTTCTGCGTGTGAGATCTGAGTAAATACACTCTCCTTTTCTCATTTTGGGAGATTTCAAGGCCCCCCTGATGCAGTGCTTCTGCTATGCAAGATCAGGAAGATGTTTATCTGTAACGGTTTCGGGACATGTGCAAATGGTACGTTTGGCTCCCAGTTTCAAGCCTGAGCAGGACTGGAAGTGATATATGGCCCTGAAATGCTCACTATGGGGCAGAGAAGTCTGGGCTTCACCTTTATTCATCACTAAATAGCAGCCTGAGAGGAAGCTTGGCTGGGCTGGATTCCTCAGAGGTGAGTGACTTTCATGTTTTTTATATTATGCATTTTCAAAAAAATGCCTCTGGGGTTGGATCGGTGCCACCTTCCATGAAAAGGCCCTGGAAAACTTGCTGTGGCTCAGCAAGGGAAAACTGTATTGGATATTGTCAGCATGTTAAAATCCTCCCGATGGGGAGACAAGAGGGAGAACACCCTTGGCAAAGCTGTTGCTTGTTTCAGCTAAGGAACTTGGTAAACAAGGCTCTGAATAATTGCACCTCTGAGAAGGGATTTGGGATGAAAATATGAGCAGTTTAATCAAAAGAGAAACAAAGTTTATTTGCATGGGAAGAAATATATTCAGCTTTACTGAGACTAAAGTCTGGGCTGCGTGGCACGTTGTTTGAAGTCCTGTCAGAAGAGATTAGTTGTTTCATACAGTAATCATAACTAGCATCCTAATGGATTAAAAATCTCTCTCACGTCCACAATGGATTTTTTTTTTTTTTTGATCAACCTGATTTGCCCTGGAATAACTCAGACCAGGGCCCTTGCACTGCTCTGTCAGACACTCAGCACACCCTTCAAGGGGCAAAACCTGCCCCTGCCTCCTACCTCCAGAACTGATTAAACAAAAATA
This sequence comes from Ardeotis arabs, assembly GCA_011801015.1. Taxonomy (NCBI): domain Eukaryota; kingdom Metazoa; phylum Chordata; class Aves; order Otidiformes; family Otididae; genus Ardeotis; species Ardeotis arabs. The sequence goes on from JAAGAY010139422.1 coordinate 2,161, forward strand.
ACTGTTTTTTTAAGAGGGAGGACTGAACCAAAGCAGCTCTTTGAAATATCTGCCAACTCAAACATCAGCTCTCCAGATAAATTACTATAAATGAGTGAGTGTGACTAGGCAGTGTGATAGCTGGGGCAATTTCCATGAGTGATGCTCAACAATGCTGTTGCAAGTAAAGTTGACAGGGCACTGACACACCTGTAGATCAAGGTCAAGGAGATTCAGCCCATCTCTCCCCTAAGTCCTACCATCCTTCCCCTTGGAGTCAGAAATATTTTTTCCAATGGATATATCTGATGCCATGTTGATAATATTGTAGATTTAGCAAAGTGAAAAATGAATGCAAATTTGAAATGGAAATTAGAGCCAGACATAAGCTAATAATAACCTAGTAATTGACAGTGATCCAGATATTATAAGTAGTACTACATTGCACTTATTATCGTACGGCATAGAATGGTCTGTGGGAACCATCATGGAACAAGATCCTTCCCTTTTTTTCCCCAGTGAGGTTCCTGTAAGATCTGCAGAGCTGTGCTGCTTGTAGAAAGCCATCCCTCGTCCCCACAAGACAGCTGGTGAGACCTTGGGTTTGCAGCCCTTCCTGGCCATCCAGAAGGACAGGCAATGACATCTGTGCCGCAGCCAAAGGGCCTGTGGGCATCTGTATGCTGGCGTTAAGTTATTTGAAATCAAGTGGTTTGCTGTGCAGAGAGGCTCACACTAAGCAACAAGATGAGCTTAGGTGCTGGCACGGGCTGGTCAGGCTCCTTGGCTCGGTGTCATGACGGGGCGGCACAGGACCACACTTCACACAGGACCCAGGCACCCAGCTTTCTGCCTCCCTTGCTGCAAAGTTGCGCTGATCCCTCTGATGGAGGAAGAAGAAAGGTCATCTCTGTACAAATAAAATGGATAAATATGTATTTCTAAATCACATTCTGTTGTATTTCTGTCTCCAGCTCTCCCTTATGCTCTGTTTGGTGCGATTTTGGTGTAGTTTACTGTCCTCTCATGCCAGCTTTCCAAACACATCCAATCAGTTTTATAACTCTGCAGAGGGATATCTAGTGCATCTGCTTGCCAGGATGGAGCAACAGCTTATAATAGATTTTCTGCAAGCTGCGTTCTTCGGTGGCTGGCCAGTGGGTTTTATGTCAGCTGCATACAGACCTTTAGGAGGTTCCTAGCAGGATTTGTGCTGGAGAGCACCTGGGAAAGCAGTGTTCAGCTCACGAAAGAAATCACCCCTATCAGCTTCTGCGTTCTCAGGCCAATCATCTAAACAGGAATCTGCTGCTTCATTTTTCAGCTGCTCACATCCTCAACAATTTTGTTTTCAGTCTTAAAAGTAACTTTCAGTTCTCTTCGTGTAAGAAAATTGCTATATAATGTATAAGATTTTGAAAGGTAACACAAGGAAATGCTCCTGTTGTTGTTTCCTCTTTCTGGTTGGGCATGGTCTCATGTTAAACAAGGGTAGAAAAACAGCATAAGAGTTTAAAGTCTGAATTCAAGTCAGTGGAGAGACTTTGAGGTGCTCTGGCACAGATTTTAAAAGCCTAGCTTTGTCCTTGGAATGGGTTTATATTGTGGCTATGCAAAAGCATTCGTGATTAGAAGTTTCATAATGTTTAAAATGTGCTCCTGGTACAAAGATGCCCCAAGCTTAGAGCTGACAGTCTGCAAATACAGATGAGCTCCATGGATTACTGTCGCTCAGTGCTCAGAGGGCACATGAGGAACTGTTTTTTCTGGTTATGTACTTGGCATGCAGCACTCTTTAGGCCAGAAAATGGGTTTAGAGCTGCACAGTTTAGCTTTGCAAATGCAGATCGGGTCATTTCTATGTTTGTCTGTTTGATTCATGCGTACACCTCTATCAGCAATCCAGTATAAGCCTGTTTGAAATGTGTCCCTGGCAGTCATCTGGGCATTTCTAATCAATCCTGACTCTGGAGCTACTTCCGTGCTCCAAAGGGATTACACTATCACAAATCACTGGGTACCATTTCCAAATGGTGGAACTGCTGAACGGCAGCTGGAGAAAATGCTGCCTGCTTCCTAATTTATAAAGATTGAAAAGTCATTTGTTTAAATGAGAATTGGCTCTTTATCATCTGGAAAAACAAAGTATTATATGGCAATCTAAATATGTCAGAGAAGTAGTGTGTCGACATGAAACAAGGCAGAAAATGCCAGGAATCTGAGAAGCCTTATGTGCTGTTTTCAGCTTTGTACAGATTTTCCTGTGGGTCCTAGAACAAGACTGGTCCCTCTGTTTTGCCATCTATAAAATGCCTATGATGTTATAATTTTATCTCTTTCTGAGGTCTATTGGAAGGCTTTATTCTTTAGTGTTTGCAAAATATTTTGAGATTCCCAATGGAATGTGTTCCATCAACACAAAATATACATTATTCATCCTCTTTTTAACATTGAGTTCCGACTTAAGGAGTAGAAGATTATCTTGCAAGCAAAATACATCTAAAATAAACAAACTAATATTTACACTTTTCGTAAGACCAAAAACCTGAGGGATTTTATTCTTTTCAGATTTTTCTGGGTTTTCATTTTATTTAAGGTCCAGTTAATTCAAATTTCTCAGAAAACAGTCTACAATCAACTCTGGATGAGCTAGCTACACTGGATATAGATCCACCAGCGTGGATATTTGCCCGATCAACTTGGTATTCAACTTATCTGGAAGCATATTAGCCCAGATTAATGCATTCAGCTGACTGAAAACAGCTCTCTGCAGGGCCAGCTGTATCTCTGCACAATAATCCCACTGTGCTCTGCAAACTGATTTTACATGGAGCCAGCTCAGGTCTGGAAGGACTTATTCGCCATCACTCGGCCTTGGCTCTGCGTGCTCCCAGCTAGTTACTGCTCTCTCCCGCGCATCAGTCTCAGGGAGGCTTATCAGCCCCAGTACAGTGCAGTGCAGTGGGAGTATTGAATACGGTTTTGTACCTAAATAAATAAGCCAGCCCAGAGCTTGCTCTGCCAGGGATGTAGTACAGAGACGCTAGAGTATTGCTGCTGGAAACAGTCTGTATCTGCCAGGGTTACTGCTCCTGGCTCCCTGCCGCCTGTGCCGGACCCGTGCTGCCTGGGGTCGTGCTCAGTGGGTGCCCCCCCCTGCTTTGTACAGCCAGGATGTACCATCTCCAGACACTGGCTAGTGGAGAGCTGACAATTGTCCCAAATTGCAGAGGATCAAATTCTCAGATGCTGTAAACCAAGGCAGCACCTTTGATTCCAGTGGAAACTGCAACAATTTGCACCAGACAAGGACTAGGAGAGTGCCTAGATCTCGAAAGACCTTTAGTGAATTTTTGCTGGTCCTAGAAAGAAAGAAAGGGTAAGAAAGAGGCAAGCTGGTTATTCCTTTTCCCATCTGTAATGGCTCACTATGCTGGAAAAGAGGGCAAAGCCGCCACAGGCAGCTGTAAAATAATTTATAGATTACTTACTGGGAAGTTCATCATGCCACAGGTCTCGCTGAACTTGGCAGTGTTACAGGTTTATCTTTTCACAAGCAGCTGTCTTTTAATGGTGTCACAGACAGACTATACTCACCCAGCACTCACCCTCCCAGCTGCCAGCCTTCACTAGATACTCAGGTGCTCTTCTTGGCTGGGGACCAGAACTCAGGGAATAGATGGCTCCTTTCTCTCCTGGAGATGCTGCCCTCTCAGCACCAAATGCTGCTTTTCATCTAAAAGGCAACCCACTCCTTCCTCCTAAAAATGCTTTTAATTATAATTACAGGTAGGGTTGCAAACTTGGAGGCAGGTTTACTGGTAAATTTGGGCTCCTTCGCAGTTTTTCAACAGGTCTGGAGAGTGGTACACCAAGTTTATTTATCCAGGGAAGCCAGAGAAACACCTGTTCTAATCTACTGAATTATTATATAGAGAATGTGGTCCTTTAGTTTTCATCCACCGGACTGTCCTGAGTCCCCTTGAGAGCTTTCCTGGGGATATTTGGCAGGGAAGTTGCACAGAAAGGAAGAACTCAGTCAAGTTACAAAGGATGAATACAAGGAACAAGAAGAAAGGTCAAGTCCCAAAATTCAGCTTGCAAGAGAAAGAAAAGCTAAGAATAACACAATCTGTAGGCTGTGTGGTGGCTAGGAGGCAGTTAGAAGTTTTGGTTCATGACCCAATACATAGCTGAAGTTTGCAGCAGAGAGCATTGAGAATGAAGCAAACAATTAAAATACCCATCAGTCTTCATTAATTGTGGTCTGAGGACAAATAAAACCAACATCAGAGAGAAGAGGAAGCACTCAGGTCTAAGAAGAAAACAGTGAGCTTAAGCTAAATAAGCTGCTTTGAGATTGTCTCGTCCTGATGATGCTCACCTCTGAGCACTCAGGGTGCTGGAGGAGGCTGCATTTCCACAACACCTTAGTTCAGCTTTGAAGCCATCCAGTGGCAAAAATCCCTCAGGTACTCATCTCTGCTCCCTGTGCCAGAGTTCAGCCTTCCCTTGCGTGTGATTTACAAACTGGACTGCTGATATACCTTGGGTTGAAATAATCCTTTGAAGATGAAGAGGGAAAGTCTTGTTTTCTAACTGGCAAAATTACAGTACAACAACAGTTGTACTTACATAGGTGGGGATCAGGGTAAGTGGTGGTTTCAGGGCAAGAAAAAGTGATGAAGAGACAGGATAGAGAGAGACAGAGAGCCATGAGATGCAGTAAGGGTGAGAGGAAGGAATTTCTTACACCACTTTCTGCCACACCCAACACTAACACACAAGGCAGTTTTAAGAGGAAATAACATTTATCATTGAAAAGTTGCAGTGGACAGAATACATTGCTGAAACTAGAAAGCAGCAAACTTATTCTATATGCTTAAAAAGGGGAAAGGAATGCTGAGTAAGCTATAGATCTATCAGCCTAAGTTTAATTTCTGGAGCAAACAGAGAAAAAAAAAATGGCTATGAGCACCAAGAAGCCACAACCAATACGCATTTCTCAAGAACAAAACATGCCAGAGTGACCTTATTTTCTTCCCAGCCAGTGCCAAAAGCCTGGTGGAAAAGAGAAAAGCATAAGATGTCAGATAACATGAGTGTAGTAGAGGTTTTGACCCTGTATTTCCCCTGACATTTTTAAAAGCAGGCTATAGTAACATGTTCTTGGAGCAACTGGAAGGTTACTGCTCGAATTATTGAAAACCCACTTTCTAGAAATAATTATCAGAGGCTTAGGGTCAAGTCAGAAAAGCATATCAAGTGAGGGTCCAGAGGTCTGTCCAAGGTCGGGGCCACATCAGTATTTTTTACAGTGTTTGAGATGCCGAAAAATGGAGAAAGTGTACTAATGGGTAGCTGGTGCAGTGCCAGGAGGAGGTGCAAGCACTTTGAAGGCAAGCTCTAGACTTCAATATGAGCATGACAAATGGGAGAAATGGTCTGGAAAAGTAGGAAGCAATTTTATAAGAAGTGCAGAGTCAGATAAGCATGCATCAGCAATGGTTTATGCAGAGGTGAGTTGACTTGGGCCTGCAGGGATGGCCAGGTGACATACCAAGATCCCGCATGGCTTTTTCTTTTCAGTAAGAAGATATTTTAAGATGAGGAAAAAATGACATGGAAAAGCTGTATGCGAAGGTCAGTGCTTGCCTGAGACGTCTCTGATCCTAATAACGGCAATCAATCTCTGGCAGTACACCTAGTAATATCGCCTAAACAGAGTAAATTTTAAGAAACAGTGAAGTGAATCCTGCCCCATTTGAAAGTCACCTGATTTTTGTTGTGTAAATCCACACAAAATTTGGCCCAAAGGACTTAAAATACTTCAACTGCAATGGCCAGCGGGAAATCCAAGTATAGAGAAAGAATGAAAGATACAATATTTTTGCTTAATATTTTTGAGCAAAACATGAAGGGATTAGGAAATTATTAAAGTAAGGTTATATAAAGTGCAGTTCCCTGTCGTGAGCATGACTCTTCTGCACCTATGCTGTATTTAAAAAATAGATTGGTTAAGTAAAAACAGAGAAAAAAATTGACCAAGCTTTCTCCCCTGCTGCACCTACAACATATAAAGGACATGATTATGCATGGCGGAATCACACAAATGTGCACAACTGTGCTTGGAAGAAGGAGGAGGGTGTGCCTCCTCCAGGGATAGAATCATAGAATCGTTAGGGTTGGAAGGGGCCTTTAAAGGTCATCTAGTCCAATGTCCCTGCAAGGGACAACTGAAAAGTGAAGAAGGAAGCCTATAGAGGGTGGAAGCAGGGACAGGTAGCCTGGGAGGAATACAGAGAGGCTGCACGGGTGGCCAGGGATCGGGTGAGGAAAGCTAAAGCCCTGACGGAATTGAACCTGGCCAGGGATATAAGAAGCAACAAGAAAAGCTTCTATAGGTATGTAGGGGACAGAAGAAAGTCCAAGGAGAATGTAGGCCCCCTCCGGAAGGAGACTGGTGTCCTGGTTACCCAGGACATGGAGAAGGCTGAGGTACTCAGGCTGGATGGGGCTCTGAGCGACCTGATCTAGTGGGGGATGTCCCTGTTCCTTGCAGGGGGGTTGGACTAGATGACCTTTGAAGGTCCCTTCCAACCCTAACCATTCTATGATTCTATGATTCTATCATCTCCAACCAGATCAGGCTGCTCAGAGCCCCGTTGAAGCTGGCCTTGAATGTTTCCAGGGATGGGGCATCCACCACCTCTCTGGGCAACCTGCTCCAGTGTTCCACTACCCTCATTGTAAAAATTTTTTTCCTGATGTCCAGTCTGAATCTATCTCCCTCTATTTTAAAACCATTACCCCTTGTCCTATCACAACAGGCCCTGATGAAGAGTTTCTCCCCATCTTTCCTGTAGGCCGCCTTTAGGTACTGTAAGGTCTCCCTGGAGCCTCCTCTTCTCCAGGCTGAACAGCCCCAGCTCTCTCAGCCTGTCCTCATAGGAGAGGTGCTCCAGCCCTCTGATCATCTTTATGGCCCTCCTCTGGACTCTTTCCTCCACATCCTTCCGATGTTGGGTGCTCCAGAGCTGGATGCCGTACTCCAGGTGGGGTCTCACCAGGGCAGAGTAGAGGGGCAGAATCACCTCCCTCGACCTGCTGGCCACGCTGAATGGCCCTGTCCCTAACATGTTCACAGTCAATGCAGAAGATAGAGACAAGCTGACAGGTATGACAATGACCCTGCCTGAGGGCAAAGCTTAAAACATTAACCAGGTCTCCTGAACCTGTATCTATTGCTTCACCCACTAAATAATTGCTTTGGACTAATGGAGGTTTAGACTGGCATTTAATTCAGTGCACGCACACAGAAATCTCTGCTAACTGGTGCTACAGGTTAATAATCAGAGAAAGACGCATCAAAGGATCATATGGAAAAATGGTTGTCCACTCGCAAAATAAAGGTGTACGGCTCACATCTCATTGTCCCAGGCTTACTGGTTCAGCAGCTCACTGGTGTTGTGCACAGGGCCACGCAGGGCCCAAGGGCTCCAGGGCACTGAGTCCTTCATGGGCACTGAACTTGCTTGCAGACGGTTTCTGATGCCCTGCTTTTTCCTAGCTTAATTCTAGTTTGTAGAATTAAACACCACATAACAAATTACTTTGTCAAAGCAGACTGAGAAGAAATGAATCTTTCCAGCCTCATTCAGTTAATCCAGAATAAATAATGTGATATTTCTCAGTCTGTTGCACAGGGAACAGACTATGCCAACTGATTTCTTCTCCCTAATTGAGAAGAAATGGCCAGTATAATGCAGCTGGGAGGGAAATGGAGAGGTCTGACACTTCCAGTGCTGCAGAGGAAAGTCTCTGAAAACTCTTTTGCTTAGTGATGTGCCAGAAAGCATCCTTCCCCTTTTGAGTACAGCAAAAACGAGGGCATTTCTAAGCCGATCTTACAGATTTTATGTTATGCTGATTGACTGCAGCAAAGAAGAGCAGCCTAGGTGTCAAAGCAGACCAGTTAATCACTGGGTTAATTAATCCCCCTGCAGCCATGAATGGCCACAGGTGCCACATTACTCTTCTCATTGCACATCACTTGCAGAGGAATATAAGTGTTTTGTATTTTCCTCCATCATTGACAGCAATATAAAAGAAAAATACAACCTGGCTACAAATGCCTGTGGGACTGGAAGCGCTGGCTGCTTTCAGTGGACTATTCTGTCTGCTAAAAATCTGCTCCTTTCCTGATTGCCAGTGGCTATCAGTGCTTTCAAAGTGGATTTATTTCTCAGGGCCCTGTTACAGTAGCTGCCTGCACTGCCACCTTCTCCTGGTGATGTCTGGAGGCAGGAGCCAGTAGAGCTGCTGGTGCTACTGCCCAGCTCCTTGCCACTGGGTCAGCACCTCCAGGAGAGCTGGCTGGGAGGATATTTGGGGGGAGTGCCCACCAAGCAACATCTTGCACAGCCCCAAGAACAGACTTGCCACTTATAATGGATAACCATTGCACAGCTCTTCTGCCTTTGAGGTGAGGACCATACACCACATCTTCTCTGCAGCTCCTTTTATACCATGACTTGTGCAGAGTACACAAATGACACCCTAAGATTACAGATGGAGCTTGCTGGACACTTGCCTTTACAAGAGAAATGGCATTGCCAAGCTGTTTGTATTGAGAAGGAATGTGCATCTGCAGGTATCAGTCACTGGTGCACCCTGTCAGTCACGTTCCTGGGGTTTGGGTTTTGCTGAGCTGCAGTTCACACAAGGCCAAAGACTGGAGAAGGTGGCTTTCAGCCCACTTCACCTTCTCAGAACTCAGACTGATCTGATCCTTATCTTAAAAATAACCTGTGGCCATCTCCAGCTTGTGCCCATTTTGGAAGGAGGGCTTTGAGTGCATCAGTGGGGCTGGAGAAAAAGTTTTTCTTCCCCGTGGCATGCTCTTAATGTTTGCCATGATAGCAGTCTAAAGACTGGCAAATTTTAGGGCTTTCAACAAGCACGGTCATGACAGTGAGATCTGTAAAACTAAACACGGCTCATATAAACCCGACCTGTTGGGTTTTGGCTACTCTACTCCTTGCACGTTTTCTGAAGTTGTACATTGAATGATGTATTTTAAGTAGGGTCCATGGTGCATCAGCTGTCACAGTGTGCATCTGCCTGGCCAGTACCAGCCCACTGTGTATCACTGGGCGCAGTGGTGGGCACCAGTATGGTCTCAGTACCGGGCACTCAGCACAGATGGAAACGCACGCATCTGAAATAAATTCCTCGACTTTAATGCACACACTGATAAATAGCTCAGCTTTGCCTCTCTGGCAGAGGGGGATGATTGTCCCATGTCAGCTTTTAATATCACTATATCATGTTTTACTTTTATTATGTTTGAAACTCAGAAATCTCTCTTCACCCTCCACTCCTCTCTCCAAATTTACGATACTCTTGTATCTTTTGGGCTTTCTATCCATTGCCTGCAACCATCTTCACAAAACAAGATCCTGCCTCAGGAAGCACTTCAGTGCTCTGCAGGGCAGGTATGGGCTCTGACAGAGTGTGGTGGGTAACGGTGCTGCTCTGCCGGCAGCTCCCACCAGCTAGGACCTTTGGCTGAGTCGGATGGTGCTCAGCCCTCCTGGGTGCCTGCAGGGAAAGCTAGGCTGACTGGATCTGCCAGCATCCCTGCCCGCTGGGAAAAAGCCATTTTGACAAAAGCATTGTTTGATTCACAAAATCATAGCAATCTTGAAAATATTTCCCATGAGCACCATTGTTTTTTAAATGAAAAATAATTTATTTAAAGGAAAAAAATAAATTTTGTTTTAAACCATTTGTGTGCTGTTGTGGCTTCTCACATTCCAGCCAAACATAAGGCTTTGTATATTGTTTTTGCTATTTCTGTATTTTTCCAACATTCTGTTATGACATAATAGCTTAGTCAAAATACACAGCTAATTTACAGCTGACTTTAATTATTTAAAAATCATTGTAATCAGCGGCTGCTTAACATTGATTAAAACAACTTACTTTCCATAACATAGTGTTTTCCAACACATAGAGACAACTTGGGAAATCTATGACAATTTGACTAATAAGATAAGAATGGCTTGTTTTCATTCTTTCTTTAAAAGGTTGTTTAGCTATAACAAGCATTAAACATTTAATATCAAAAATAAAATAAGATCTCCCACTCAGAACTAACCAGAAGATGTCCATAATGTTAAAAAAAATCTTGCACATTAATTATCATCTTCATGTTATAGAACATATTAAATTTCATTAGAAGGTACAAAAGTATATATGTCCATATATGTAGTTTTCCTTTCAAAAAGAAAATTTCAATTTGAAATAATTTCACGTTTTTCTGAGACACACTTTACACTGAGCAGACTATTTTTAAGGCTTTCTGTTCCTGGGGAACTTTGAAACTTATCCACAGTTACTCCAAGGCAGACTACACCCAGAAGTAAGATGCCAGGACTTCCTGTGATGCTTCGGGGCTCTGACCACGCCATGCATGACCTTGTGGGCAGAAAGCATCAACCAAGAGCTACGAACCACAAAACCCCCCTGGCAGTGAGTGTGTCCATGGGATGGAGGGGAGTCTACCTGGCAGCTTCCTACTCATCTTGCTTTCTTGGCCCAAGGGGCTCAACGCCTCAGCAAGCTGCAGATGAGCCATTTTGAGCTAAGCACCGAAAGGCACAAGCTGCTGTTGCTGCTGTCCTTGCTGTCCATCAGTGGCCGATGGAAAGCTGGACGGAGGTGTCCCTGCCACCAAGGAGGCTGCTGCACCCCCAGCTCGCTGGAGCTGCTCCTCACCTTCTGCACAAGCCCCAGCTTGTGCCAGCTGCGAGATTTCCAACATGCATTTAGCCTCTGGGTCTTTCCCAATGCCAAACAGGATCAGTCCCCAGAATTTACTTGCATTTCAAGCTGAACACCACTATACACAGCTAACTGTGAGAGCGGGAAGGGCTCGGCAGGTACATCCAAGGGATGAGACTTTAAAAGAATGTGGCAAGGCTCTCAGATGTATTTTGATAATAATCACAGAATGCAGATGAAGGTAAAATAGAAAGTGAATGCTGGACATCTGCTCTTGAAAGGAAAAACAGACCCAGAAAAAAAAAATGCAAGCCACACTCATCTTTGAAAGTCTGTTCTCTTAAAAACCTACATCTGATCAAAAATTTAATGACTCAGATCAGGAACATAACATTTGAAATGTGATCCTTTTTCTTCAAAATTAAACTCTTTAATAATTGACTAGAAAAAAATAGAGTGGCCAGCTTTGGGAACTTTACTTCACTTACAGCCATAATTAAGGATGATATTATTTTGGCTCAACACTGGGCTTGTATGTGCATGTGCAAGCATTTGTTTGTTTATACGGCTTCAGCATACAGGTAGAAGAAGGGAGTGCATCGCTCACAAGGTGTGTCATATTTTGTGCACAAAACCCCATGAAAATATAAACATAAACAATCTTGGTCAGACCCAAGTAATATAACAAATGGGGAAGAGGAAAGCAAAGTTGGTCATGAAGTTGAGTTCAGAACACCCCTCAGCACAGGTCACTTTAAGAAAGGTTTGAAGCAATGCTAAGTCAGGCATCGTACCCTTCAACACATCAGGGAAGCATGCTCTAGGAAACAGGCATGAAAAGGGAAGATAAATTATGTAGCAATCTTTTCTGTTATATGAAATAGAAAGGAGAAAATATCAGCAAGCTTGCATTATTTGTGAGGCATTTAAGGACAACTGTGAACACCAGGAAAGTCAAAGATGAAGCCATATTTTATCAAAACATGTTTTCAGTTTCTATAAAGTAACTGATCAATTAGTAATTTTGTGTGGTGATGAAGAAACATTCATGGTTTTGATATAAAATTATAAGAAGCTCACATTTGATGATTGGAAACAGGCTGAGTTCTCATGTTTTTGACCCTCCAATTCAAACAAAATTTCTTGAGTATACCCTAGATTTAATCAAAAGGCCACTAATTCAGTGTGTCTTCCTCAGCTGGCTGTCATTTTCACTGTCATATAATTCTCACTATTCCCTGGTAGTTATTAGCAGTCTTACGAAAGGGTATATTGTGAAAAAAACAAGGAAATCTGCAAGGGAAAAAGAGCTGTAGGCTTACTCATACATGTTCCTGGGACAACAGCTTCTTTGTCCTGTCTCATGTCTGCAGGTAACAAGCACCAGTTCTGCCCTGCTCAGAAACACTGAGCTCTTCTCAGGAACATCCTCTTCTCATTGCTCCAGTTTTGCTTTGTAATTCCCTTTGCCTTTTGTTCTTCCCTTCCCCAGACCTCTGTATGGTCTGCCATCACCTCTCTGTCACCAGTGGCTCCAGCCAGTCTTGTTGAGTTTACTGAGGCCTTGATGAACTTCTTTCTTTGACTTCATCTAATTACTTTTAACATCTGAAACATCCTGCAGCAATTGCTTTATACGCAAAATTAAACCAAAATTAAGCGAGGAGATATTTTGTTCATGTTTCTTCTTGGGGGAACAAGGAGGAGTACTTGAATATTTCCCAACTTCAAAAATAAATGAACAAAATCTCAAACTGTGGGATGTTTATCACCTAAACAGCTTTTCCAGACAGAGAGACAATTTGCAAGTAAAGCTTTCATACAAGGTTGCAGCCATCCCTACTGTAGCAATATCACTGTGAGTGTTCACTCTACCATCATCTGATGGATTTTTCTGAGTTTAAGATCACTATTCTACCTTAGATGAAACAGGAGATATTTTATGCTCTACCTCTTCGTCTGAGTTTCTGAACACACAGTAGCACAGCAGAGTAAAGAGCAGATCTTAACACCCATTAACCTGCTGACCACTGTGAACCTTTCCATATATTCCTTGTAATTACAAATTACACTGAAACTGAAAGCAGAAGAATAAAAATGAGTAACATGTGAAAGCTTTGCAAAGCTAGTAAGGGCAAAAGGGCTTATGAGGTCTAATTTATTTTGAGTAGTCTACCCTGCATTGAAAAAATCCTGAGCAAATGATTCAGCGGGGTTATCTGAGGAAACTGGCCACTAGAAGATGAGGTGTCTTGTTCAGTCTCTTACAGTTCATCTTCTGCCTGTCTCTGTTCTTCACTGTAATCTAGTTAAATAAATATTAAATGGACAGATGAAGACATTAAGCTAAATGATGATTTAAAGGGACCATGCAAGAAGACCAGAAGAGGGCTGGCCACAAGAATATACCCCTGACATTTTTCCCAAAGTGAGGCATCATAGTGGAGCAGGCACCCAAAGAGTGTAGCCTTGAAATTCAAGTTGGGATGTTTCAGTTTTATCTAGGCTGTAATCCCATCCCTTAAACACTATCTAATCCAGAGAAAAGACACCATCAGTATCAGACAAAACATACTTTTAGGCAAAGTAACCATGGTTTTTGCATTACTGCTTTTACTTTTGCCATCATTTTCTCCCATTTGGCAACAGACTTCAGGGCCCCATTGCCATTGGTCCCAGGGAAGCAACGTGTCATCTGCAGAGAAGCTTAGTGCGGAGCTGAACCTCCAGGGCACCAGAACATCCCTTCAACTCCTGCAGGACCAGAGAAGGGCCACGAAGTTGATCAGAGGGCTGGAGCACCTCTCCTGCAGGGACAGGCTGAAGGAGTTGGGGTTGTTCAGCCTGGAGAAGAGAAGGCTCCAGGGAACCTTATAGTGGCCTTCAGTACCTAAAGGGGGCCTAAAAGAAAGCTGGAGAGGGGTTTTTGACAAGGCCGTGTAGTGATAGGGCAGGGCAAAATGGCTTTAAACTGAAAGAAGATAAATTTACATTAGGTATAAGGAAGAAATTCTTCACTATGAGAGTGGTGAGGCACTGGAACAGGTTGCTCAGAGAAGTTGTGGATGAAGTGTTCAAGGCCGGGTTGGATGGGGCTTTGAGTGGCCTGGTCTAGTGGAAGGTGTCCCTGTCCATGGCAGGGCAATTGGAGCTAGATGATCTCTAAGGTCCCTTCCAACCCAAACCGTTCTGTGATTCTGTGATTCTCTAACCCAGCAGCTCTACCACCCTTTTCCCAAGGGAGTCAAGAGCTCTGTAGCAGCAGACACAACTGCACAAGTGAAGGGTTTTTGGTGACATTACACTAGAGTTTGTAAAAAAGTCTTCACACTTCGTGCATGCAACCTGAGGCCAAAGAACTAGTGCTCAATTTCATCTGTGAAATTTGGAATTTAAAGAGATAAGCATGCAGGTGTGCTCTAAGTATAAGCTAGCAGTATCAGGTCACAGCAGAAAGGTAGAAAAGTTCAGTTGAAGCAAAGCAAGCTGCCTCTTTCACATACACTTTGACCAGATCTTCCTTAGTAAGATGTCTTTCATGGATCACTTTAATTAAATGGGCTGTCACACAGAAGCAGGTATATTTTCATGCCAGCAGATTTTTAGTGCTAATATAGAAACAAGCCTTTCAGAGGGAGCAGGCCACTGGGCATCAAGGCTAAATTCAGCTACAAGAATGGGTGAGTCGTCTGCAGGCAAGAGGTTAATGTCAGCGCTGCCCTTAGGAAAGACTGACTCTTAAAATATCACATCTGAATATACGCTCTTCTCAAGCTACAAAAATCTGTCGGGCCTCTTGCCAAGAGGAATTGGGTTGCAGACGCTGCTGTGGCTTCAGTTCCTCAGTGCTCCTGCAGAATGATCTGCTCACATACACATTTCCAAATCCAAGACAGCGTTTTTATCTTTAAAAAGCAATGAGCATCAAGGCACCCTCTCCCAGCAATCATAGACTCTCTGGATGAACCTGACATGGTTTCCATGAGGCTCAGACATCGAGGAGGAAAATTCCTGATTAATAAAATCCACGGCTTGCTCTCCTATCTGCTCTGCGCAGCAGCCTGCAAAGGTGCTCCTGGAGCACTCGTTCTGCAAGGCTTCTGACTCACTGTACTCAGTGTGTAAGTTATTTTTGTGTGCTTTGAAGCCTAAACTCTTGGTACATAACTTCAGGCAGTCAGCTGAGGCACCAGAGGCAGCAGCAACATCCATCTTGGGCTTCCTCTGCATCGAGGAGAGAGCAGACCCACCAGAGGCAGATTTGGATCCTGTTTGCAAAACTGTCCTGTTTAGACAAGCAAAAATGTGAGTGTATGTTTCTGTGGGTGTGCAAAAAGGTGTACATAAGTGTATTCACATCCTTACAGTTTTACAGGACAATTTGATGCTGTCTGAAAATGCAGCCTAAGGTATTTAAAAGCAGAGAGTGTAATCTATGGAGAGGAATACAGTGTCCTGCTAAAAATGTTATATGTCTGATCTGGGAATACTTAAGGTTTAAGAGGGCTATAAATGAATACTTAACTGCTTTAGTGCTGTGAAGTGATGACCCTCACGCGGCCTTGGGACATGCTGCATTCTCTTCTTCTTTAGCTGCCATTCCACTGAAAATAATGGGAGCGTGCATAACAGAGCCAGCCTAGAGGGCAAGGCTGCCTCCAGGAGCTACCAGACTGTCCTCTGCCTAATGTAATGCTCTAATGTTTCCAAAACAATGTAATTGTGCTCTCCTCTGTGCAATAAATGCTATTTATGAATTCCAAATCAAAAGTACATGTAGGCTGAGTACCACATTTTAATACCTGGAATAGTACTGCTATTGCTATACAAAACATAAACCATTTTCTTAAAAGAGAGATAAGTATTAATCAATTAGTACATAAATTATTTTAAGGTAGTAAGGCTGTGTGGCAGAAAAAAAAATAATTTAATATAAATTTTTAACAGATAATTGCAAAGTTTGGCTTATCCCAATTAATTATATTTCTTATTGGAAGCTGTTTGGACAATCCCTGCACATTTGTTTTGTCCTTGTGAGCATTGCTGATTTTAGCATGAATGATCATTCATCTAAGAATTCATGCCTGAAATGAAATGCTTCACCACTTGTTATTCTCTTCTCATAGATGTTTGTTATCCGATCACAAGCGGGAAAGCACAGAGTGACTATGCAGCTCCCCACACAGCACAAAGTGAATAGCAGCAAGAGGCATTCAGCCAGTTTTGGAGATGAACTAAATCAGTTCAAGGTAATATTAGACATAAAGCCCTCTTCATTCCTTTCGTGCTCCACCAGAGAAACAATGTCATCCCCAACTCAGCAGAGCTCCGTTCTTCCCAGACAACATCTCAGGTCTGCCACTGAGCTTACTGGAGTCTGTGGCAAGATTAAACATCACGCAGCCTCTCCCTCACTGAGCTGCGAGGGAGCAGAGCCTGGAGGAAGGACTTCAGGCTTTCCTGTCTGTATTTCCCCATGTCTGTTCTCCCCTTGGCTTGCCTCTTCCACCCGGCACCAAACGAACAGCAGGAATTTCAAAATCAGAAATGAAAAGTAAATCAGGCCCTTCGGTATTCGAGTGGGCATGATCAAGGCTGAGTGTGCCAGGGTGAACTAAAAACACGGCACTGCAACCAGGTCTTTTGTGTTCCCCAGCAGAAGTCCAGTCTCTTTTCCATCAAAGAGAACCTGATGTGACACCCATCTCCCTGTCCTTTTCAATTCAGCAAGTGTGACACTGACAGAGAAGATTCAGAAATCTGGATTCATAGCATCCTGTGTAATGTGTAACATTACTGATCAACCACTACAAGAAAAAGTGCAAAGCAGAGGTCAGTCTGCAGCCATTAAACTGGAGTGGCTGGAAAAAGTGTGCTTATAACACGAATATGCTCAGCTAAACTCCTAAGTGTAATCAGCATAAGCCGTTGATTCCTACAGAAAATCTTCATATCAGTTATGATTTCCTCTCCATCTTTCATAACAATTTCATTCCTTGTCCTAATAGATTTTCTCCTTATCTTTTAATCTTCACTTCAGTCCTAGTGATGTTCTCTTTCATCTAGTGGGGATTTTGTTATTAATAACGCTGAAGCAGTGCCTGCTCATAATCTTTGCTGCTGCTGAGCAGAAGAGGCTTCTTAGAACATTTAGTATGAAGGACATTTTGTGCATCTGATATATTGAATCTACCTTTTTTTCACCAGTGTAAAATAATCTGTCTGGATCCTGTTGAGCAAACTGTGCAAGTGTGTCTTCCAGAGACTCAGGCTAGTATAGCCAAAAAAGGCCAAAGAAAGGTGTAAAAAAGCCCTGAATTTCAAAGTCCCTAAGTCTGGAGAAAAGATATATTTGTATGTTGAATGAGAAATAAACAACTGCTTTAATTGATGATTCAGGATTTAACTGCAATATTAGAATTATTATTAATTCTGTTAATACTTAACTCAAAAAAATAAACCTGTAATTAAAGATGAATACAATTCATTGCCATAAATTACCATCCCAAGCAACTGAGAAGGAAGGCAGGCATAGCTCTCTCTGTGGCTGGCACTGTAGCAGCCCAGTCCCCTGGTCTTGGCTGGAACCTCCCATGCCATGTAAATAATGATATACTCAAATGGCCTCTGTCACTGGAGCTTTAAAGGTGCACACGATAATTTGGACTGCATTCAGAATGGGTAGTTCTGGTCCTTTAGAGCTGTGGCGGGTGTGGCTATTGATTTCCAAGTTCTTCTGCTGCGCTATGAGGCTCCGTAAGTGCTCCCTTGCGGCATTACTAACAGGCAGGCAAGTAATGCTCGGGTAGCATGCTCCTACATTGAACATCACTGCACAGGACCTCCCGGTTCCTCTCCCTGCTCATGTTTTGTGTACCAGTATGATGCCTTCCCTCTCCCTCTGCTTCACCTCCATGAAAAGAGGGTCTGAAAAAAGAGATCAATAAAGTAGCAGAAATAGGATCAACATTTCTTTTTTATATTAAGGTGAAGCCAATGTCTTGTGATTGGCCTTCAAGGCACTTTGCAAAGGGCAGAAAGCATGGAAAGACTGTGCTCACTGTATTTCCATAGCTTTGGGCTTTGATTTGCTTTGCTTTGTTAGAGATTTCCTAGCCTTGCAAGCACATCTGAATCCCACACACACCGATCAATTCTGCTCAGCCAGTTTGTCTCCTTGGTGCTTCCAGCTCAGTTTATTGGTTCATGGTTGACTTACACCTGCTTTGATTAGTTTGTGGGCTAATGATTAGCCTTCCCTCATAAAGGTGTATTTTTCCTAACAAACCCCTCCTCCTCCTTTCTTTCTACACTATGTACTTCTAATTACATCTCCTCCCAAAGGTGACCTGAATTTGTGTGTCACACTGGCCTGTCGTGGAGACAGCCGTTTGGAGCACAGTGGATAACACTACTCATCATTTTCATCACTGCATTAGTTCTGCTCCTTCATATTCGTAAATTTGAAATCACTAAAATTTCCTCGATGTCTTACATAAATAGGCCTTAGTGGGAACCATCTCATTCCAAAATGAAGACAGAAAGTAACAGGCTCAATCATTTGGAAAGAGCAATTTGTTAAACCGAGCAGAGCACTTGCATTGCTTTTGGTCCATCTTTATTGCTTCCAGAAGGCAACACTCTCAGGAAAGTTTTCATGGCCAGATGTTCAGCTTTTCCAGCTGTTGAAATATTTTTGGAAGGATCATCAGTCAAGATAAAATTACGGGTCACTGGGGATACACGCTGACCTTTGCAGGAAGAGGGTGGTTTGGCTCACAGACTGGCCTTCCCGGCCAAAAGTCTGCTAGTAGGGGAGTTCTGTGACATCTCTAATTGGACCTCATTATTCAATCTAATGGCCTCACTCAAGTCAGGGTATTACCCTGGACTGCAGGACAGCAGAA
>JAAGAY010139423.1:0-25684 GCA_011801015.1 Ardeotis arabs
CCCCCATGAGGACCAGGGCTTGTGACTGTGAGGCTGCTCCTATCTGCCTATAGAGCGCACCGTCCTCTCTGTTCTCCTGGCCAGGTAGCCTGTAACAGATCCTCACCGTAACATCCCTTGTCCGTCCCCGTCCTCTAATCTTGACCCATAAGCTCTCTGTCAGCTCCTCCTCCATCCCCAGGCAGAGCTCCACGCACTCCAGCCGGTTGCTGACGTAGAGAGCAACACTCCCTCCTCATCTCCCCTTCCTGTCCTTTCTAAAAAGCCTATACCCCTCCATGTTGATGCTCCAGTCGTACGAGTCGTCCCACCACGTCTCCGTGATAACAACAAGGTCGTAGCCCTGCTCGTGTGCACGCATCTCCAGTTCTTCCTGTTTATTTCCCATGCTGCGTGCATTGGTAGAGACACTTTGGCTGGACCCCCGACAAAGCCGACTTGCTGGCTGGAGTGACAGGAGTTCTTTTGGACCACAGTTCATTTGCACAAACCTGCGATCCTTCCTCAGCTTCTGGACACTCGGTGCTGGCACTGGCACCATGCTGACAGCCATGGGCTGAACTGTGCTCCCCCTCCCCCAGCAACACTAGTTTAAAGCCCTCTGGATGAGTCTGGCAAGCCTTTGTCCAAGCACACTCTTCCCCTTCTCAGTTAGGTGCATGCCATCCGCCCCTAGTAGCCCGGGCTTCTCAAAGCATGCCCTGTGGTCTAGATACCCAAAGCCCTGGCTGTAGCACCACTCCCTGAGCCACGAGTTGACCTGCCAGATACGTCTGGCCCTTTCACGCCCCTGCCCTTCGACCAGGAGGATTGACGAGAATACCACCTGCGCCCCAGAGTCTTTGACTGCTGTACCCAGGGCCCTGAAATCCCTTTTAATGTTTCTCAGGCTGCTGCCGGCTGTGTCGCTGGCACCCACATGAAACACCAGTAGCGGATAGTAGTCTGTGGGCTGTATGAGGCTTGGTATTCCCTTGGCGACACCCCTGATACGAGCCCCCGGGAGACAGCATACCTCCCGAGAGAGCGCATCAGGGCGGCAGATGGGTGCCTCCATACCTCTCAGGAGGGAGTCACCCACTACTACCATGCGTCTCTTTTTCTTGGTAGAACTACTTATCACGCGAGCCGATTGGGCTACCTTGCACAGCTCCAGTGCCTCCCCCGAGGTGCTAGGTCTTACTTCTTCAGTCTGCAAAGCAGCAAAGCGGTTCTGCAGGGGCACCTCAGGGTTCGGGGGAAGCTGCTTCTTCCTCCTGCTGCGCCTTGCCCTTGCAGCTTTCCATTCATTGGCATCTTCTGCCTGCTTACTTACCTTGTGTGTCAGTAGGGGGGCTTTTGATTGGTTCACTGGATGCTGCGGTTCCGGTGCAGACTGTGCCTGGAACCAAGTATCCAGCTCCCTCTCAGCCTCCCTGATGTCCCGCAGCCTCCTGACCACCTCCTGCAGCTCAGCCACTGCCGCAGGAGCTCCTCCACCTGGGCACACCTTCTGCAGTCAGGGCTGCCGCCTGCCCCTGCCCCAGGCGTAGGGTCCAGGCACTGCCTGCAGCCCGAGGTCTGCACCGCAGCCTCTCCCCTTGGCTGCTCCGTCTGCACGGAGGCATCGACTGCCGCAGGGGTAGCCGGTGCAAACCTCCTGGCTGGAGCTACAGCCTTTGCTCTCTTTCTTGATTGAGTTCTCCATAATCGAGGAATCAGATTTAAATTCAACACTTCCTCATTTTTTAAAAGCACAAAAATCTTGTTCTTAAAGTTTAGAAAATACAAAGAAACAAACACTGCACTTGACACTGCACAGCTAAGCCTCAGAACTAGGGAAATACTAGAATTCACAGCTTGTCTTTGCATCTGTAATCAAGTGCATGAACTGGACATAACTTTAGTACTACAGTAACTACTTATCTGGCAGTAGTTCACAGAATCTTGAATAATTTTCTGCAAAGAGTCCACTTTACAGATAAATCTGAACCATAATGAATTCAAAGAAAGTTTTCTGTCAGGTACATTTCCCTTGTGATAGGAGTTAGAAAGCATGAATAAGGTACAGAGGTAAAAGCAGACAGAGTGGTTCTGGGATTAAACCTGCCAAAAGAAGTGGATTGGAGCTCTTTCTTAGGCGGTGACAGGTAAGTCATTTAAAGCTGAGCTCTCACCAGTCCATTGCTCATACTCAGGTCTACACGCAGTTATGTAACACCTGATTCCGAGAACCGCCAAGCACTCGCAACTGCAGCTGAAGATTATGAGATCTGTGCTCTGAATGCTTCAAAAGCTACAAAAACTAGGCCCAAGGTGTCTCCTGTGGAAGACACGAAGTAGCTACTTCTGATCTAATCCTCTCTGCATTTCAGATCTTCATTTATAAATCAAGATAACAACATCCCTTTTACCTTGCTGTGGTCATATAAATCTAAGTTCAATGATATTTCTAAATCACTCAGATACTTTTGGAATGAGCAAACTGGGAAAAACCATTAGAAAATTAACAGCTGTCTTCAAAGCTAAGCAGTAAATTCAGCCTATATTGATACACCCAAGAACATTAAATGAGCACTACTGATTGTTTTAATTGCCCTTCAATTTGCCACATTTCTATCCTTTATAACAGCTATTGGTTTTATATGAGTATTTCAGAAAGAGTAGTTGGTGATGTGGCTTGGCACACAGATTTTGAGTGTGCATTTGGGACTGTCACTCATAGGTAGCTAAGTCAGAAGTTAATTGTATAGATAAATCTGAACAAATTAAAACCAAGTGTTTCTGTTACAGTGCTATGTGTTTTATATATAATGAACATATCAATGAAACTATTTGACAAGAATCTAAGAGGTTTTATTAATTTTAACTATTATACTTATCTTGCTATATGCAATATAATTTAGTTCTGCAATATATGCACAATGTTTACTTGAGTTTACTTGACTTAGCTTGGGTGGATGAAAAAGATCTAAATAATAAAGTATTTTCCTCTGTTTAAATTATAGAAGAGAAAACATTATGATCTTGTTTTTAAATACAATTCATGTTTTATGTGGAGACCTTCCAGGCTGCAGCATTTCACAGCTACCGCTATAGTGAACACTGTGTATGCTCTGTTGGAAATTGAGATCAACTTTTTTTAACATTCAAAACATTATCAAATTCACATAATTGTTATTAAAAATAATGATAAATTATTCATTCCCCTGTATCAAAACATGTTTTTCCCTATTTATGTTTCTTTGATTTTATCTTATGGTTAAAAAAGGAACATTAAGTTCAATATAAACTTAACAAAGTCATAACTGTGTCTATTGCTCCTGTATGTTTTCCTTTGGGGTCGACATGTCTATTACTCTTTGAAAAAGTTCTTACAATTATAGACTGTGCTTGCCACCATTCTCTCTCTCTTATGCACACAGGTTTACACACACACACACACACACACTAAGGTAGAAAGCTTCTAGCAATAAGCAAAAGGACTAACTTTAAAAAGGAACATAATATTTTAGCTCTGCAAAGTGATATGTTTTCCAACCAACTGAACCCAAATCTAGGTTCAAATCATTAATAGTGCCTCACAACAATTAATAAAGTAGTGCTGATCTTTAACCACAAAGCTGATCATCCATTTATGTCCTCACCGTAAACCATAAAACCAGTAGAAACTGACACAAATCCAAATTTTTAGGTTTTATTTGCTATATACAGTTTGCTGGTAGCTTCTGGCCATGTAGCCAACAACAGCTTTCTTCCATCAGCAAATTATCTGGCAGTAAACTGGACATACAGTGTCTTTAATGTTGATTTATGAGGACTGCCAGTTAAACATCCTATTACTCAGGGGTCACTATATACCCTTAAATGCATAAAATGAAAGGAAGACAGAAGATACAGAACAGCACATTTTCCAGAAAGCATCACACTAAAACATTCCATCTCTGCTATTAAAGGCATGATACAAGTGTCATAAAAAAAGTTGCCCATATGTTTAAGCTGTCTACTAAATTGATTAATGATTAAGAGGAGGTGAACAGTTCAGCAGAGTTAAGTCTGAATATAATACACACCAAGGCACTAGCATTTGCTGAACAAAAACAATCTTGTTTTTATTAGCTAGGTTCAGATTTGATAGGATGAACCATTCACCCGGACATAGTCATAACTCAAGAGAACTATAAGCAACAACAAAATGTCTTTTCTACTTTGGCATTTTATATATAAATGGACAAATATAATATGGGTCAAATCCTACTCTTTG
This sequence comes from Ardeotis arabs, assembly GCA_011801015.1. NCBI lineage: Eukaryota > Metazoa > Chordata > Aves > Otidiformes > Otididae > Ardeotis > Ardeotis arabs. The sequence continues at coordinate 4,244 of JAAGAY010139423.1, forward strand.
TATTTAGAATTATAACATTTGAAAACAGAATACTAAAAAAAATATTAAATACATATACTCATTAGAGTAAAAGTAATCATCTACCATAATACTGCACCACTTCCTCATTAAATCATCTTAGGAAAAGATATAATTCAAGTGAGGAGCCTTTTTGAAGATAACTAGTGAAATGGTGAATATTCAAAACTACCAGAACCATATCCACAGGCTCTGTGCTTAATTTCACAATAGCCTTAGGTTTCTTTACCTATGGAGCACTGGGCCATCAACAGTTTCCCTCCTGGCATATTTTTGGGTACGAAGAAACACTTAGCCTAAGGAGGGAATTTGCCCACCTCTTTCCTCATCTTTCTCTCCCTAACTGAAGCACATGAAATATGCAGGATCTAATGAATGAATGTTTAAAGGGCACTGAAAGGACAATTTATAAGTGAATTTGCAAGTTTCTAAAAAGATGTTTTTAATCACTCATCATTAACTATGTTTATCACATTAATCTGTAGTACTGTGAACCAGCAAAGACATGGACCATGCAAAGTATAGTGGCAGAAGAAAAAAAGGACTAATGAAAATTAAGAAGGAATACGCTAGATAGAAAACAACAGAATTATATTATATGATAAAAAGAACAGAGGTAAAATCTGACAATTAAATTGCTTGAATATTCTCAAAGTAAATTCTGAAAATTTTCAACACAAAAAGTATGAAACAATGAAAATATATTTCAAGGTACATTATCACAAAACTTGTTAACAAATTTTCAGTTGTTACCAACCATGAATACCGTAAATCTGTAATAATTAATAACTAAAATGTTTAATAATTTATTCACTTATTGGGGAAGGACCAGTGCCTATTATGATGTATTTGAAGCAGCAGTAGCTGTTAGGGTGCTCTTGCCTCCTAAGACCAGTAAAGTGTATCCCTTTCCTTATGAGATTATGATTATTTGTTTAAAGGCAGGCATCACAAGCATTAATTAGAATTATGATGATAGATACTATGCAAACATTCATATCACTTATGTGATCCATGCCTGAAAAGTTTGACATTCAACTAAAAGAAACAAAAAAATTATTGTAAAACAAACAAGGGGAAAATGAAGACAGTCAAAGAGATCAATAACAAACCCTTGTGCTTACAAAAACAACCATATGAATAAATACTATATTCTTTATCCTTTAATACATTGTATTTCCAAATACCAGCTTCCAGTAGATCTACTTTTCATTGGTTTCTCACTAATACCATCGCTGAAATATATCATGATGCAAACTAATGTTCACAGTAAAAAATGAACAGCCTCTACCTGCAGTTACTTCAGAAACTTTCAGAAGTACAGATTTCAGTAGACCTGTTTTATTAGGGAAGTTTACGCACTGCGGTTACAATGCAAAACATTGCCAAATGTGACACTGTTCATTATAGCTAAGCCTTATACAAATATAAGTGTACTTACAGTTTGAGAATTAGATCAGTCTATTAACCAGCACACACATACACATGTGTATCCTGGCATATTTAAGGATATTAAATAAATTCCAGTAACCAAGTTAAATTAACATGCAGAAGTTATGCATGAATATCTGAAAGTACTTTAAACATGACTAATGAAGCCTGGAAGATAATTACATTAGGAAACCAGTAGCATTAAACAAAGATAATTCTGTGTAAAAGACCAAAATTCATCAAAAATTTTAACAAATGGATGAAGGACTAAAGATAAAAATCCAACTCAATTACAGTCTATGGCCCCAATCCAGCAAACCACTTAGAGCATAAGTTCAGTTTTATCAAGGTTAACAGACCTCATCAGTCTCAAGATAAGCATCTGCCTAAGGCACCTCCTAGACTGCGGCCCATAGATTCTGTGCAACTACACTGAAACACAACACATTTGCCTCACAGTAATTACATATTTAAGTAATAATTAAAATACTATCCATCAAAACAAAGTATACTCTAGAAGGCTTCAGTGAAATGCAAATGGTTATGTTTCTATCACTGTTACACGCAGTGTGATCTGGCAAAATTTCCAGGAAGCTAAATAAGATAGATGTGATCTCTAATCACAGACAGAGAGGATGCATTTTGCAACCTTTTTTTTCATAATTTACACCTCTTACAAGCATATATAACTATTGACAAAATCTTTCCATGATGGTTGAATCAAATATAAACATAGCTGCTCTGCCACCATGTAGCTTTTGCTTCAATTTTTTTAGAACAGAAGATACATAAAAAACAAAAATAAGTCTTTTAGGATAATGATCATTGAATCTGGACATCAGTAGAGCCCTCTGCTGAAAATTAGGAAGTAAATCATATTGGTAATTATGTTTTACACTGAAGATACAGCTTAGAAAACAAATTTGTCTTTAGGAGTAGGCATATATGGATGTGATAGCTGACGATCTCTTCAGCACTGAATCACTAACCAGTGATACATTATTAGACTTGGTTTCCAGAAGAAGATTGAACACACAGGACAAGGTATTGTCAAAATAACCTTGATCAACTATATGTAGATTAACTGTAGAGACAGACACCTAATATAAAATACACCTGTAAACAAAAGTTTAAGAATAGTGAACTCATTATGGAAGAAAGTCTAATTGAAAAATCCAAAGACCAGACTGTGCTACTGCTCTGCAGTGTTGAAAACAAAGATGAAAAAGAAAAACAGAAATTGTTTTCCAGCTAAGAGGTAACCCTATTAGAGAATGGGACCAGGCAGAACTAGATGAATGATAGTAGGCTTATATATGTTCATATAATTCCTTTTTAGGGCATAAAAATTGAGAAAATCCGAGAAATTGTGAATGCATTAAACGTTTTTTTTGTGTGTGTGTGTGTTTTCTTATAGTATTTGATAACAAAATGTAGTATTATATTGAAATTTCACTTGAAGTATTTTTTTTTCCTTTGGCAATTGTAATAAAAACAAACAAATAAGGGTTGACTTAACATAGTGGCTTGGCAACTCAGTGTTTGATTCCTTAAGGAGAAAGTTTTGGTGGTGGTGCTCTTCTTTTCTTTTAACAGTCTGACACCTAGAGCAGGAAAATTCCTAGAAATGTTTCAGTTCCTTCTCTGTTTGAGCAGTTTCAATGCATGAGATTTTATCTCAGGGAAACGACAAATGCTTGAAGCACTAATGGTGGTAGGAACAGATAAGGACTGGACATGTTAATTCAACCCTCTTAAAAAGGAGCAGGCCTAAAGTCTACAGATCAGAAAGATGTCCTAACCACTAAATTAGACAGAAAGTGCCTTCTAAAATACAAGTATTGTTGCCTGAACCCTAGTATAGACATTTTTGCTCTATTGCATATAGGGAGACATTCAAGAGTGTAATGGATATTCTTCTGCTTTGCATGGTATCATGTATAGTTTTATACACAGCCATAACTTGAAAACATACCGAAACAGTTGCTATTTTGGTCTTTCATTTCATTATAAGTGTTTGAGCAATAAAGTGTGCTCACAGAAAATACACAAAATATTGCTTACCAGAAACAATTATCCATATGGAAGAAAGTTTTATACATGGCTTCAGTTAATTTGTTGGACATAGTTTAAGTAGCTAGTCATTAAATCTTTTAAAAAAGAATATGCATACCATTAAAAACTATTCATCTTTTCAGGTAAATTTTTGGTAATTCAGCATTTTATGTCCATATTAATTTAGTTAACTTGTAAAAAAACCTTGATAGGTAGGACCTAAGGCAATGTGTTCAGCAGAAATTGGATGTAACTGCTCTCTCCTTCCAGATGGTGGGCAAGACAAGAAATAATACTGTCATGATGCAATTCTATTTGAGATTCCTTGCGGTGAAAGCACTGTTTGTCTACACCAACAATATTCAATTGATTACTTTGGAAAGCACTTGGGATAGGGTGTGATTGGCACTATACCACTTTTCAATTAATATATATTCCATTCCACTCTAAAGAACATTCTCTCTACAGCAAGGTAAAGAAATAAATAAGCAGACTGACCCATGAGATCAAGTATATATTTATTATTCCCAGCTTTAGTAATTCTAACAATTCTATTATTAAATGTATAACACTGTGTTGAAGTTTTTTCCATTTTAAGAACCAGAACACTTCTGGTACTTCAGTAAGTTCTTATTCATACAACATCTACAAAGATCGTGATATTTATTTCAACAGTGAAAAATGTTTTGAAAACAGAGTGAGCATAGCTTTCAAATAAAATCCACCACAGTCATTTTGTCTCAGGTTCCCCTAGCTGGGTTTTAAAATTATTTTAAGCCTATTTAGTCATAACTGAGGAAAAAGAAATTATTTCAAATAAACAAATGGAAACATGGCTTTGTAAAATGTTGCTTTCCTTCCTGTTTTAAGTCAGAAAGAGACTGCTAGTTCAGCAGGTGTGAAATTCCAGTTTAAGTACAAGCTACTCTAATTTCACAGTTGAATCGCAGAGTTGCCACAGAGTCCCCATTGAGCAAATTTCACATTTGCATGCATTCAAGGTCATTACTGAAGGTGAATGAAATGAGACTCGACACCTCCATTTATTTATTGCCAGGGAGTGAGTCTGAAATTTGCACTGACTCTAATCATTCTGATTCCATGACTAAGTCAAGGTTATTGCAGTCTTGTCTTGCCTTGTCAAAGAAGAATTTCCACTTCTAAAACACTAGCTTTCATTAATTCCCATCTTTGATCAGATTTCAAGCTCAATAATTCTGACATAGATACTACACAATCTGCTTGTACATTGCTTCATCAATTCATATTATTACCTCTCAGTGGATTAACCTAGCATCTTTGTATTTCCTTTTCCATATTCCTGAACACTTCATTCAATGATACACCTCAACATCCTAAATCACACAGAAGACAGTTTAAAATACATACCTACATGTGTCTGTGTTTAAAATACAACTCCCTATTTATGTACATATATTTACATACATGCACATGGTATATATAATATATATTTATAAAAAAGTAAACATGCATATATAGACACTCATATAACAAGAGAGAATTTAAACTCTGTATCCAGATAGAAAAGACGGACTATATGTGATGACTAATAGAAATGTGAATAACGGTTACAGTAGATGCTCTATCACGAGAATGAAATTCACCCAAATATTGAAGTGTGCTGAAAATCTTAACTGATTTATTACTTATAATGAGAAATAATTCTGCTCAATAACTGTTTTTGAAAGTGAAGTCTTGAACTTCTGAAAAGTACGTTCTTCAAAAAAATCAGTGTATTTAGTCTCAGTTTTATTAGTATAAAAATAAGAAAATTTCACAGGTCTATGAGCAGTTCATATGAATGGGAATGTTTTACTTCCATTACACAGATGGAAAAATTTATGCACAGAAAAATTACATTACTTGTCCAAAATCACACATTGATCCAGAAGTGCTGAGAAACTACCACAGACTTCTTTGTGCAATTCCTTACTTCAAGTATTATGTGAGTGTATCTACTCTTCCTTTCAGAGCTTGATCAAGTCCCAGAAGTCATTAATTTCATTTCCTCTCTAGTATGCCAATACAGGTTTGTTAGTTTGTTTTAATTGCATATTTTCCAGGCTTTGAGCTTGAACTTGGAACATGTTTAATTTAGTTTATTATCATATGTAGCTATTATGAAATAAATTTATTACATCAGACTAATTCATTAAGTCAAATCACACTAATTTTTAAGATTCAGCTATAAGCTTCCAAGGGTAAATAATCTCTAAACAGACTAGGGAGGCAACTGCTATAAATTGATTTCCTTTCACTCATTAAAAAGCATTCTGTTGAGCTGAAAAATAAGCAGTGAATTGATAAGTGTGAAATCAATTCCTTTTTACTCCTTGCAGGCCAAAGATAAATACTTGTAATAGACTTGAAAGTTACAGCATAAGGCTAACTTTTGATCTTTGTGCTCTGGGTACTGCACTGCATGTCAAAGTTATCAATCAGAGTTGGTCTAATTCACAGATCCATTTCTCTTCCCTAAGAAAATTAAGTTCAAATGTCACTATCAGGAAGCATAAGGAAGAACATCAATAAATAGTCATCCGGTCACTGCGTTTATATAAACTGGTTTTCCACTGAGAATTTTGCTGAGCTTAATATAGTGTATTCTTAATATAATACATTTAAGATCTTTTCGGGTATGCTGAAATATATAATCACTGTAGTATCTGACTTTTTCAGTTATTACAACGTTTATTCTCACATATACCTATGATTCAGGAAGTATTACTACCTAACTTTACAGAATAACTGGAAATAACACAGCAGTATTAAATGAACCGAATTAAGCTGCGGTAGCAGCCTGCACAAAGGCCAAGAAAAGAAATACTCGTCTCATCACTGAATGCTTTACCCGTGAGCATTTACTGATACTTCCTCTGGGAGACATTATCTATGCATCAAGGAAGTGTTCAGTAATACTTGCCAGTAACAGGGGAAACATTCCTTCAGTACAACACAGTTTTTAAATTTGTTTCTAAATAAATATTTTCATTGTAGTTTAAAAATAATTAATCATTTTCATCCCTTAAAAAATTAAAATCAGGAGCTAATAAAATAAAGCTTAGATACAATTTCTCAGTCTTTTCTGATTTCCATTCATTCAAAAGTGAAGATGTGATTCCTTAGCCTTATTGTATCTAAGGCAACCTATTTCTCCTGACTGTAGGGCTACACAAATGTTTTTCAGAAAGGGAGTTCCGGGTACAAGGGTCAGAATAACATCCCAAATATCCTCTGTTGCCCTTCCAGCTCTCCTTTGGCAATATCACTTCAACAAAAGCATTCAGAAACTATAAACATGTTTCTTTTACTTTAGGGCAGCTAGGAAAACTTTTATCAGATGCAGCTTCACATGTTAACATCACATATCATATGGATAGATTTGACATGCTAACACTGAAATACTTTTATTATTGTCTTGCTCTAATATAAAAATATCAAATACAATAAAATGAAACAAAAATGCAGTTACTAGCATTATCAACATGTTAGAATGAATCATACTAAAACTGTATGAAATACATTTGAAGTCTACAATGCTGCTTTGACATTTTTATAAAATAAGAAAACTTCTCAGTTATTCTTTTCTTTTTTAGCAATGCCAAAAGAAAAAGAAATAATAGTTTCATAATTAAATATTGCTTGACTGTTTTGCTGCCTCTAGGTATTATAGGACTAATTTGCTTAAGAAGGCAGTGGAAATTCTTCTGGTGTAATGTTGTCTTTACCCGGTTATCCCAGTGTTGATAGCATGGCAGATGACACAGACAAACAGAACTCTGTTACAACCTGTCTTCAATAAAATCTAAGATGTTATGAACTAGCAGTTCATAGCACCTATGGCCATTAGCAAACACTTAAGTGGTTCACCACTTGCCATGGTAATGACTTTGATCAGAAAGCATTGCCAGAAATCTATAGTGCACCTATGCACGTGAGCACAAAGCTGGTACTCTTGCTTGGTATCAGCTTTAAGAGACTACATAGCTAACACCAGCATTGATCTCTAGATGGTACTATTTAGTTTCTTGATGAGTTTTAGATATTTCTAAGGTTTGGATTTCTTCTTCTAAGAATCAGATTATTATAAAAAAAACATTTAAAGAATCTTTCCAGGATTCATGGTTGGCCTGGGCCAACATCCATGCTAGGGAGGGTCAAGGTATTCACCAGTGCACAGTGCCAGGTTTTGGTGGACAGGAATGTTTTCATGAGAATCTTTAATTTAGCAGGACAGGCACAACCTTACACGTGTAATTTCCAGCACTACCATTAAGCCAAAATTTTCAGATGCGACAAGTGTTTTGTACCTACATTTCAGGATATCTAGTCTGTAAAACCCTAAACTGAGCTTTGAGTTTCAGAAACTCAGAGCATTCTCCTGTTCAAATACAATGTTAAAATAATTTCTCAGCGTACCATTATCCTAGCAGTCCTGAATATCATTCTTAAAACTGTTATGCAGCTAGTATATGCTAATGAAATGGTAAGAGTTGTGGGGAGTGTCTTCAGTTTTACTTTAAAATGCAATAAGACTCTTAAATTCTTAAGGAGATGTTCAACTTTACAAAAGGTCTAAGCACACAACAGGTTGCAATAACTTCAGAAGACTTTGGATTACAACCTTCAGGCCATTCTTAGATTATATTAACATTTGACAGAAGTGGAACTAATAACTCTGTAACATGATATTTTGTAAGTCTTTTTCTGTAACACAAAATCTAAAAAAAAAGTTACAGAAAGAACTAAATCAAACACAAGCCACACAAAATCCTAAAATGTCCAGATATTTTAAAATTGCCTTTCATAAAATACTAGCTGAGAACTTGGTCCTGAATATGTGACATTCTGAATGTCACTATGTCTTTTTTTTTAAAAAGACACAAAACAGAAAACTGTTAGTCACAAACACTGTTGTTCTTTCTAAAATACATTGCAGATAATGATAAACTAATTCCTGAAGTCTTGACAACTTATTTTCTGAGACTGAAATTGATTTGTGTTCCTTTCCCATTGATTTTACAACAGAAAGGTGAGAAATGTATCTAAGATACATTGTTATTTAACGATTAGAAGGAAAACATATCTTTCAAATACTATAATCAGTTTTATCTTGCTTAACTGTAGCTCTGAGGGCTTTTTGTTAATTTGCTTCTGTGGAAGGAATAATTTTAACTTGACTTCTAGGCTACATTTTTAAAAAAGTAAAATGCAATATATGTAGGCCTATCAAGGATATAATTCTTAAAAAAAATACACAAAAATAAATTCAAGCTGTCCCAGCCAGTCATTGAGCAAATGATAGCTTTGTAAGTGGATTTACAGAATTCTGCCTTGTTTATAAACTACTTTTCTTACAGATATATAAAGCCACTGTCTACTTGCTTATCTTTCCTCCGTCACTTTGAAGATAATGCTACCCAGACTCTTCCGAAGAGCCCACCTCAGGGTAATACAGCACAGCCATAGCCCGGAATAAGCACAGTACCTGAGCTATCTCACTACTGCTTTAGGTATTATCTTTGTAACACATCTGTCAGGAAGAACAATGCAGCCCTGCTTTTCAGATATGAAGGTCATGTAAAGGTATTTGCCCACTAAAAACTTTAGGGGCCTATACTATGGGTAAGTAGAACTGAGGTGATTGAAGTTGGATCTTCTTTTCTTCTGAGAGTGGAAGACGTGAAGCTCCTTCTATATTTGACTTGGAGATTCCCTTGGTGTCTGAATCCACTCTTCCAAAAAAGCCCAGAACTGCCTCCAGTCAGAAGAATAATGCAGTTCAGTTCAGCTTCTCGAGACTTCTCAGTGCAGACCAAGACGACATAGATTTTATTTTGTGAAATAATATTTGCTAGACAGAGACCAGTACCTCCCAGCTGTGTGAGCACCCTGCTGTCTGCCCAGCCTCCCTGCAAGCACTGTGGCTACCAGCTTGAGCATCTCATCTGGGCAGGAAGTACCTGCAGAACCACCATTGTGGTTTCAGCCCACCCAGTGAGGATTCACTGCACAAATATCTTCCAAGAACAGAGACATATGTTAATATCTTCATTAAAAGAATGAAATAGCTACAAGAGATTATACACCATATTATATAACACTGTGCAAAGGCGTGTTCAGGTGCATCCTGACCAATTGCAGTGAGCAACGAACAAAGGTACTGCTGCTGCTGGGCTACACTCTGCAGCTAAGCAAAAATGGTCTAGCCCTGTATGACTAGAATGAATACCTTTGATGTGAAAAGGGTCCATACCATGTATCTTTCAGGTGTCAAACACTGTATACATGGGTTCTAGAGAGAAAGACATCAATTCATGTTATTGCTCATATTCTCCTGCTTGGTTTAGTATGTAGAACATGAAGAAAACAAAAATAATTTCTGTTACACTGTGATATCATGAACAAATTTTTAGCTCATCTGCTCCAATCTCACTAACTTTTTTTCCATAAAGAGTACACTACAGTGCACTCCAACAGATATATTTACTTGTCAGCCGGTTATATACACTGTAAAACTGCTAAGGTATATTCCTGTATATCTAAAAAGCATATAGCCTTTTTTTTTTTTAAATCAAGAAAATCAGTTTTGTGTAAAACAAATCAGCACAATTGAAAACAGTGATGGTGGAAGAGAAGAGACAGTTTAACTAAGGAGCTTTCTTTTTTTAGTTTTAGGGTTTTTTTAGTTTTTGAACAGGGAGAAATATAAACATTAAATAAATGTATTGGATTTATAATTCTATTCTTAGCAGTCTGTACTAGCTCAGTAGACTGCTTATATGATCAATTTGCAAACTACAGACCTGCAGGTCCCACATTGGCAATTACAGCCTGTGTAGTAGAAGGAAACAGTCAATTCCCAAGTTGAAAAGCAGGTATTGTTGTGTTTGTTGCTCGTGGCTCATTTCTGCTTCGACTGAAGTCAAAAGTGAAATATCTATTGACTTCAGTTGAACAGAATCAAATGCAAGTGCATGTGTTAATATAAATGCAAAATAGAATTAGTATGGGAATGGGTGACATGAACACAAGGAAGGGAAAACTCAAAGGAATTTGCAGAGCGAGCCCTAGAAAGGTTAAACTTCTATAACTTCACAAACAAGTCTGAGCTCTCTGAATTATTCAGGAAGGTTGTGCTTCTGAAGAGCAAAAACTTATTTTAGTGCTTTGGTTATGATAAGAGCTAACATCTAAGCATGTAGCTTCTAATAATTGTATTAATGAATTTTGTTTTTCTAAGCATTCAATTTGTCAGACAAAAAAGGGGAAAAATTCAGGTAGTCAGATACATATCACCAGTAAAGGTAGACTTGGCAATTTGGAGAACCGGTATTTAGTGATATCACTATAAATACATAGTCTCTGACAAATTTTATATGTATTACTTCCTAGCATAAGAAAACTAAAAATCATTACTGTCATAAAACTTGCATTTTTTCAAGTCTAAGCCCAGAACTTTGCATTTTGCAGCTCATGAAAGAAACAGCTGAACAATAAATAAATAGGGAGGCAGTTTTATATAGGTCTTGCCTAAAATCCTGTCTCATATATGAATGCCTCTGCCAAGGTCTATCTAGCTCTTGCCTACAACAGCAGCCAATGGTCAATGTCAGTTAGAAAGTGCATTATTGGGCAAAGGTATAGTGCTCCTTCCTTAACACACTTTCCCTATATCCAGCAATTATCGGATCACGGACTTTCAGTGCTAAAAGTATCATTTGGTATAGAATGACACTTTCTCTTCCATTAATTTTTCCAGTCAATTTTTGACATGACATCTTGTGGTAAGGAGTCCCCTAGGCTGACTAAATGTTACATAAAAGAAGAATAATCTGAGTTTGTTTGTTTGTTTGTTCTGTTTTTTTTTTTTTTCATTTCTCCTGTAAATATTACTGAATGTTTCCAGTTCTTGAATCTGAAAAGCTAGTGGGTAATCATTCCAAACTTAATTTCTCCATTACAATCATAGTTTCTAAATCTCCGTCCTATCTACCTTTACTAATTTCTCTGAAGGACTGAAGAGTCCTAATCTGATGGGTCAGTCTTTCTGTTCAGTCATACCCACTGCTTTTCTCCATAGTTTTTCCAGCTCATCTACATGCTTTAAAGACGGTAGGACTAGAACTAACTCCAGCTACCAGATAGTATTCATACTGTTAGTACATCAGAGATTTTTATAAATGCATGTTAATGTTATTTGCTTTATTCTATATGCCTTTCCTAATAACACCTAACATTTGATTTGCCTTTTTTTTTTTTACTATTATTGAGCACTGAAATGACATTTTCATAGAACCATCAATCATAACTCCAAGATCTCGTTTCCATGTGATAATTGTAAGTTAGGAATCCATCATTACATATGTGAAGTTGGAATTGTTTATTTCCCATGTGCATCACTTCCAATTTATCAAGATTGCATTTCATCTTCTATTTTACTGCAGTTACTTAACATGGTAATATCTTTCTTTTGTTCGTCATACTCAGTCTTTGTTTTTATTACCTTGAAAAACTTTGTATCATCAGTAAATTCTGCCTACTCACATACACCCCCTTTTTCAGAACTAATGAAAATGTTGAACAACCCAGACACATGTAATTCTGCTGATGACCTTCCTCCTCTCTCAAAAGCAACCCTTTCATTCCTACCTTTTCTTTCCTGGCTGACTTGTCTTTGCCTGGAGACTAGAATTCTGCCTTTATTTTTCAGCTCCTTCCCTTCCCCCTTTTTTTTCCTTCTCATTCTTTTGCACAAATCTCTTCAATGTCATAATATAATGTACTACACTGTTGTCCAGATGCCTTCTACAACAAAAACAACAGCTGGAGTAGGTGACTTCTGGACAGGAGGAGGGTTGGTACTGCTCACACAGGGACATATAATAAACCTAAACCTCAAATTCAGGTTTTACTGTATGTATTTTCTCATAACTGTCATGGGAGAAAAAAACCCTAAAAACCTACACATAGAACCCAAAACATGTTACATTCATCAGTTACACACAAAGGAACTCTTCATGTCAGAAGTAATGAGCCTAAAACTGACTAGCACAAGCTGCAATCCATCACTATGTTAAAGATTTGGGATACTTATTCAGTGAAGATCCATGTGTTGTGTCAATAGAGATCATACTTTTTTCCCCCTCTCTTAATACCTTGCCTTAATACCTTAGAAAGAGTAATGCTCAATGTCAATCATATTCCATTCGTATACCTTTAGAGTCTAACTCCAGCTTCAATATATGGTTATTAAAACCATTTTAAATAGTTCCACAGCAGAATTCAAGTGTACGTAAATACATATACAGAATATGATTGACCCCTTCACCATAATATGTTGACAATATTAATCTGCAAAATTGATTTCCCCTCCTTTGGCTTTTACTTGAACAGCTATGAGACTTTCTATTGATATCTATTTACAGTAAGTGCTATTGGATAAAAAAGGAGCTTATTTTTTCCTATTCCTCTGCTCAGATACTGACTCTAACACTAGAATGAAGGTACCTGGGGCTTCCCAGCCAATAATTGCTACCTACAAGCAAGTACATAGCTAGTAGGTATGGGAGTTTGCTTCCTTGAAAAGTAGTTCATTTAATTAGCTTAGATGTACTGCAGGTACTAAATTGCTTGATGAGAAGGTGTAAATTTCTATACTGCTACTCCCATCTTTGCTCCTTTCTTTTGCTCTCCTTCCCCTCCTTCTCAAACTCTCTTGCAAGACAAATTAGGAGAAAGGGTACTTTTTAGCTGCAATGTTATTCTCTTTTTCACTCTGAGATTAGTAAAGCTCTAGACCTGTACAATCTACCCTACTGTCTCCATATGTTAATTCTAATACTAGCACACTACATGGCATACAGGTCCATTGATATAAGCAAGTCTTGGACCAGGATGACACATACCTTCCTTGTTTGGTGAAATGACTTTAAAAAACCCACCACTGCATAGAAGCAAAAAAAAAATTCCCACTTCCCTTTGAATGTGAAGACACTATTTTTAAATTTATTTTTTATAAATGTAATATATACTTCCAAAATGCATTAAATCCCCTGTTTTTTCACCCCAATGAACATTTGAGGTTCTTAGTTATCATAGATATCTCTGTATATACATAAATAGGCTTTGGATATCATTTGGGAACTACTCTCTATAATGTTTTCCTTATCCCATTATCATACTCTCTTTTGCTTGCTATTCAAAAATAATTAAAAACAGAAAGTGCTGAACTAACTTGCATTTGACAGTTCATTTCAAATAATCTGACATCTTATATATACATCTCACATTTGCAGAGAGAAACACAAATTTTGCATTCCAGTAATTCTATAAATTTTCCTAGGTTATTTTAAACACCTGAATTCATCCCCAAAAGAATATATAAAAACATTTCAGGTTCCCAGTTGTTTTCTTGCTAATCTCTTAAATAGATGTTGCTAGCAATCTTACATTGCTCCCTAGCTATACAGGCATAAAGCTGGAGTCTGAATCACTACATACACTGAATAAAAGCATAGACAATGCAGATGTGTAGCACAAATATTCATATAAAGATCTAACTCTCTTCTCTGTTCATAAACTACCACAGGAAATAGAACCAGTAGCAACATAATATGTATTAAACATAGCTACATGGAATCTGAAACAATTATTTAAAGATTAACTTCTAAAAAGACATTAAAATGGCTATAATAAAATTTGCAACATGACATACAAGCACTTGACAACATGGCAGAAAAAAAACATAAAAGAAATTTCCCTTTCCATTCACAGGCACAGCCTCAATCCTGTGAGTGAGTAAATTTATCTTTCACTTGAAATCTTTTAAGTCCTAGAATTAAAAGAAACATGTGAAAGAGCCTGTCCCATCAGCCTTTCCCCATTCTACATTGAATTGGCCACAGCAGGTAAACAGAAAGAGTGTTTCCTTTCATATAGTGACTTCACACTGATTCAGTGGACTGAAAGAATACAAGGATAAGACTTTTAAGCTGTATGACAGATAACACAAATATGCCAATTCTTCCCCACCCTTAACCAAAGAAATTGGGTAGATTAGTCTACAGACTGGGATCAGTTACCTGACTGTGAGAAATGTATGTCGAGATAGTATTAACAGGAATCATAACGGAATACACTCGGAATCCTCAAATTGGTGATAAAATATACTTTTAAAACAACTACATAGATCATATATCAGTGAAAATCTTAGAAATAGATCTATAGAAGTAATTGATAGTATGTTCTCACATTTTTCACAGATCTCCTTTCCATATCCAAGTCTTTCCTGCTTTTAGCTTGAGTGATCAATATTACTTTGTTACTACCTAGCACTTCACTGCTACCATCTCTGAATCAGGTTTTTTTTATGTTTCCACTGTATTGTACTTCCTCCACAGTTGCCAACTGTCCACATAAAATACCTTTATTCTTTCCTGCCTCTTCTTTATCCCTCATGGCATTTACAAGGAAGCAAGAGTAGAGAGCACTTTCTCCATCAATACATACAATTACACCTGGCAGCTCCTCAGTCTGAATTCATTTCATTTCACTACTGTATTCTATAAAAACAAAAAGCACTCATCTCATAGTTTGGTATCTTTTAGAGTTCTTTTCTAAAGTTTGCTCTTTGTTTCAGAGTCTATTAGGAAATTTCAACTTAAATAATTGTGTTTTATATGAAAAGCTCAGGAAAGAGTGTTCTCAAACTTGGCCTCACGTAGTGTCCTGCTGAGTCACACTGTAAAACCCTGAGCTATCTTGAAAGTCAACCTTGGTATAATCTGGCAGAAACTCAACTGGGGGAAACGGAATCTCACGTCTAACAAGGCTTCTTCACTGCAGACAGTACTACCTCAGCAGCAGACTTCAACATGCATGACTTCTTTGTATACTAAGAGTTGTACTTACACTGGATTTTTATTTCACTCATTTTTTGACCCGTAAGTCTTCCTCACTGTTGATTGGGTTCCTTCAAAAATACAGCCATATGAGGGCAAGGAGAATATTTATTTTTGATGTAGGGTAGATTAAAAGAGGTTTTCTTGTTTATGAACTTCCAACACTTCCTTAACACATTGACTTTCAGAAGATTAACCCAGCATGAAATTGTTTTAATTCCAATATAATGCATCCTATACATGTGGAATATCCTAGAGACATCTATGGCCCTGTACACTAGTGATCCTTTCAGTGACTCAAGAATAGTGGATCAGAACTCAGTAAACAGAACAGTGATCTTGTGCATCTCTGATCAGTAGTGCTGGACTGGATCAACTCATTTGGTATTATTTCAGAGAAAATTAAGAAATTATGTGCTCTTTTCTCTGACCTCTCTGTCAGAAGTTGTTAAAAAAAGGCAATTTTTAATACAGTCGACATGAGTTTTGTGTTATGCCTGCATTTTTTTGTTAAATCTTTCAAAGACAATGTAATTTAAGCAAAGAGCTCCTCAAAGAACAGAAAATGTACAAATCAGAAAAATGGAATATAAAGGTAGCATCGCTGCACATGAAAGAAAGATCCATAAATTAAGAAAAAAAAAGGAATGGTTCTTTTGGAGAAGACAATGTAAAAGAAGTAATTTTAAACTATGACAGAAGGGACATTTCACATATTTGGGGACTCTCATCCAGTCAACATCTATTCTCCAAATGGAAAACTGTGTGCATATATTGTTTCATTACCAATAGAAATATGTGGTAAGACATAGACTAGGTACTTTGGCAATATTTTGTGTGCAGAGACTATTTATTCTTTCTCTTAACCTGCCAAGGACTTCTGCTAAACTGCTTGTGAACTGCAGGAAGAAAAGTAATTGTAGTTCAATATTATAAAAATTGGTTTCAAATTAGAATAAATCCCCTAAAATTTAAGATTCCCAGCAAAAGGAAACTTAATCCCTGTCATGCAGCATTCTACATTAGAAGCACCCTAGCAAGACAGGTAACTATCAGACCATTGTCTACCTTCTGCCAGAATTTATTTGAAACTGTACTGCACGGTCACTAAAATTTATCATCTGAGAAATAAAATAAAATATGAAGTATTTTGAAATTATACGTGACTTTCTTGACTTTCTTGCAACCAATCAATTTACCAATTTGTCCTAAGTAATAACCCTTTGATTTTGGGATGAGCTTCTCTATGACAAATCCTGGTGCAAAATTCATAGGTCTTCTTTTATAGAGATAAGCAAGAGTAATATCCACTCATCACCTTGTTTCCCTTTGAGTTGGCCTTATTTTACAGCTGCTATGTTCAACAGTAAATATTAACTCCTAGTTCTTGATCTTGATTTTTTTTAAACTTCTATAGTCCTTGTCCTGGCAATAATTGTGACAGTACACAATTTACTATTTTGAATTCAACTAAATTCAGTTAAACTCACTAATTATTTTTTTTTTCCTGACGAATCTATTTAGAAATATTTCATATGTGACTATCTCCATTTCTTGCACACTTGTCTGAATGTACAGTAGTTGCCTGAGCTACTGATGCATTTTGATATAAAAGTAGTAAAAAGATACAGTGACTTTAGAGACTTCTGAGAAAGACTAAATGGCTGTCTGACATGTTTGAATTGTACTGTGAGCACTAAAAAGTCCCCGAGTGTAACACTGGGAGGTTAATTCATGTCACCAGACATGTCACCACACAGAGCTGAATCCTTTAGTTAATGTTCTTTTACTTCATTTTTCTCTTAGAAAGTAAATGTATTATTCCTAGGGCTCCTTTCTCCTTTTTTCTTGCCTTTGGGCTACAGCTCTAATTCTCATACTGGAGCTGCTCACCAGCCTCTACGTCTTCTCTTTGACAGCTAGGGAGCATGCGCCACAAATGCTGCTATAAGGATACAAGCTGTAGGACTTCCACCATTTATGCTCTCCCCTCTTTGTTATTGCATTTCTTTAATTTATTTCACATATATGTTCAGTAAACAGCTCTCAGCTATTTATCTAGCAATTTCCTCTCCCCTAATTAGTAATCCCCAAAATACACATATTTGTCCTTGCTAAATTCAGACAGTAGGGCTCCCCAGTATGAGTAATCTGCTCTTCCTTTCAATGCATGCTATGTCAAAGACTTGGGCACAGCTATTTCACAGAACTGGAACTCTTCCAAAATACACTCAGTCCATAATAAAAGTTAGATACTACACAATGGACTTTCTGCACCTGCATAAATTTCAGCCTTATGCAGCTCCATTAATAACAGCGCAGCAGAAGCAGCATTCAGTACTTCAAAAGCAAAACTCAAAACCCAAAACAGTTACAAAAAAATAGCAACTGGGAGATAAAAAATGGTAGGTTATCTATAGTAAAAACCATCCATCTCCTTTTTTTCATTATTAAGCATACAGACTGGGATCATTGCTCTCTTACTTAAATGAGAGTTTAAAATTTGCTGACTCAATTGTGCAATATAATTTTCAGAAATCAGTAAGTAATTGAGCATTTCATATCCTCAGTTATGGACGCTCACTGCTACAGCAAGCAACTACACTGAATTACAGCCCTAATGTGGAGATTACATATGAACCATGCTGGGACAATGACTACTGTCTGTGTAAATTAAAGAGGCTTTTAATAATAAAATCATTCATGCAGAAGTCTGCATAATAAACAGTATCAAAAGCACAGCAATAATAATATGTATATTTTTACTATGCTTGCAACATTGGTTGATAACTACATCTATAATTCACAAAGTATGCAAAAACGCAGGAGCAATAAAACATTAACATCAACATGCTGAGTCATTAATCAGAAGATAAGATCAATTTATGTATAGCAATTAATTGTAAAGGATTGTGACCTCTGTTGGTCCCACAATAATTCCAGGAATAAGTCTCTGAATATTTTAAGACTCCAAAGGACACCAACTATTAATAAAAACAACTATGGAAAACATTAGTTTTCTGAATTTCATTTCACCTCAGTGAACAACTCTAGGTTTTATAAATATCACAGGCCTTTGATAATCTATGTGAGAAATCATGAGTAATTTTGAAAAGATCTAAACATTTTCAAGTTTGGTTGGGAGTGTAGGAGGAAGATTTAAAAAGCAAGGTATAAAGAACTGAAAAAATGTTGTGGGAATAAGACACCTATATGTAAAATTATGCAAATATTGACTGCATGTCCTACAAATTAGAGAACTGGGATATTCTGGTAAAGTTGGAATATGAAGGCTTACTTTCATGCTTATGAAATGAATAGATTAACATTTGCATTTCAAGCAGCATGCAAAACGAAGTACTTCCTATGTATTCTTTCTCAATTTAAATTTAAATTAGCTCAATTAAACAGTTCTAAATTAGTTATGTTACTTCTAATTATTTCAAAACTCATTTTTTCCGTATCTTTTTTGAGGTCCTCCCCTGAAGCAACAGTCTTGATATGACCAGGCACACCCAACATCTATTTTTATGTATATTTTTTACACCATACTTAAAACACCACCACAATTAAAAAAACTGCAGCACATAACAGGATTTAAAATGCTATTCGAAAGCCTGTGATTATTTTTTCTAACTACCATACAGAAAACAATCCCACCAAAGTATTACATTTGCAAATGCATACAGTCTAACAGCAAAGGTTGTTTCTTACTTCTGCAGCATTCTGTTCCCCTGTCCTCTGCCAAGGAAGCTCTAACAAGCTATGTATCTCACATACATCACGTTCAACTAGTTCCTTACAACAAAACTGCTCCTGAAAAAAACTATCACATTCTGCTCTCCAGCCTGTCCTTCGAAAGGACTTGATACATTTGATCCAACATCAGACACTCACCAGGTATCATTATTGATTGCTAGCTATCATCGTTCCTGGGTATCATTACTGATTCATCTAGTCAATGGCAAGACGCAGGTAGTCAAGGAATAATTCAGCCCACTTTGACCTTGGCTGCAGCAAGACCTCAGGTGTCTCCACTCAATGTAAGCTGGAATGAATTCAAACCCTCATAACTACTCCCTAATTTATTTCCTTGGGCTTTACATGGTTGGGCTTTTATGTTTCCTGAGACTATCAGGCACTGTGCCTGGAGTTAAAGCTTTAGGCATAACTCTTTTTCCCCTTCTGAGACCTGAGGCGCTCTGGCCCAGCTGGTGAGGCCTTTGACTCATGCAGGCTCACCCTGGAGTCCCTTCCAGAGTGAGCATGTGAGAATGCTGAAGACTTCATAAAGGCTTTCAAAATTCCTCATTTCTGACAGCTCAATGTCCGAACAATGTCATGAAAATTATCATGTGTTCCCATAGCCACATTTACTTTTGAAAATACCAATGAACTCCAAATAATTCCCCTCTGTGCACTTACAGCTACACACCTTATGCATAATTTCAAGCTGCTGTCAGAATAGGTTGGGAAAAGTACTTTTCCTGTAATACATCACCCTTAGGCCTCTCATCAGTTTAACAATGGAAAAGGCCTCACATTTACAGTCTGATGAAGACTTCTATGATACATCTAAATTAGTGGGGTTAGCAGTACATCCTCAGCCTCACCTGTACTTCAGGCAAGCACCAAGGGCCTTTACTCTAGGCTTTGGTTTTCCTGGAAAGAAAACAGGAACACATGGGCTACAAGACAGCCACAGTACACTTTCCTTTGATCCCTGAGTTGGATAATTATATGACAAAAACACACAAGATAAACTACAACATATCCACTGTTTAGTCTAGAGGTAGCCTAACTGTCAAAAGAGAGTTAGCAGACACCAAGGATGGGATCTATCTGACCAAAGGAATATTCACACTCTTTCTTTAGTAAAGGGTAGGAACAGGCAGCTACAGAGGTCAACCCCTAAAATGCATCTAGGACACATAAACGATATCTGAATGGCCTCTCCTTTTTACAGAAAAATAAATTGTTCCGTAAGCAGTAAATCTAACAAAGCACAGCCCTCTCTTCTCTTACATTCTCCCACCATGCTAATCCCAGATCCTTATGAAATACCTTCTGAAATTCTTTTAGCAGTAACTTCATTTCTTCTCCAGTCCCTCTACACCCTTATGCATTTCTTTTCCTTTCTTCCTTCCTTCTCTGCCTTCCACGCTCCCCAGCTGTATATGCCCAAACCCCAACATGTACTGGGTTCTTTCTGAGCTACACTATGTGCTGATGGGCAATAAATGTCTGGAAGTACTAATATGTGTCTTCTATATAGCCCAGTTCTCATAGGAATTTCACATCTCTCTGAATTCTCTTTTTCTGTTACATCCCAAAAAACTGGTCAATGGATTCCAAGACTAGCGAAGGAAGGAGGACTAAAAAAATGAGATAAGAGTGGCTGAATTTATAAACATGCAAGTATACACTACTATCAGATAAGCTAAATCATGTTATAAAGAAGACAATACCATATGTGCAAAAAGAGTGCTAGTATATACACAGAATATTACAGTACACAGTAGCATGTTTGTAACAGAAGTTTTGATAGTATGGACACGGAGCTGCTAGCATGAAATGTTATCTCATGTTACACTAAACTGGATAACAAAATGACGTAAACAGGCTATGTGTGTGGATGTACTCAACTGACATAGAAAATGTTCATTCATTTATCTTAAATACTGGTGATGAATTTTTGATGATCTAAACATTTAATTTTTTTTTACTCTAATGTTCTTTGACTATAATTAATCATGTGGCATTTCCCTCTGTCTGGCCTTCATTGGGAGGAACTACATAGCCTCAGATTCAATGTTTGCGGTCAAGGGGTGCTTCCTAACTCCTGAACAGCACCTGGTGAGGTCCCCGATGACTGGAAGAAAGGGAACATAACCCCCATTTTTAAAAAGGGGAATAAGGAGGACCCGGGCAACTACAGGCCGGTCAGCCTCACCTCTGTGCCTGGCAAGGTCATGGAGCAGATTCTCCTGGAAACCATGCTAAGGCACATGGA
>JAAGAY010139424.1:0-39698 GCA_011801015.1 Ardeotis arabs
TTTTTTTTTTTTTTTTTTTTTCTCACTGAGGCTGGGATTCAAAGCAACTAAATTAGGCATGCAAATGGTAGGTTGCTCTGATTCATTTGCCCTAGGCCTCTGGAAGAAGTTGAGGGTCTCCACTGAGCCCCTGAACCCCCATTTCTGATGCCTGTCCTAGGAGGGTGAGTCACCCCAGAAGTGCCCAGCTCTCTGTGACTCAGGGGGCAGGCACAGACTGAGGCATCCAGCATTTGGATATCTCAATGAAGGCGACAGCATGAGTCCCCGAAGGCCATTTTAGTTCACAATGGTTGAAACTGTTTATGTTTTATGAAGTCAAAAGTCAAGAACAAAATGGAGAATAAAATTTAAAAAAAAAAAAATTTTTTTTTTATTTGTACCACAAACAAAAACATGGCTCAACTCCAAACATTGCTTGGGAACCACTGTCATTTTGGCTTCTGTCTTTGGTTTGAAAAACTCCTGGTTTCCTCAGAGAGCTGGAATTTCCCCCAGGGCTGAATTTCCCACAGTGTTTCCACCCAAGCCCCCAGCAGGGAGGTGTCATGAGTCCGGAGAGGTGTTTGCCCATCCTGCAGCACACCCTGGTACCTGCTAGGGACAGCCAGCTCACTTCTCCCCTCTCCTTCCTCCCTGGGCCACGTGACCCAGCAGGTCTCACCGGCATCCCAGTGATGCTGGCCACACCACAACTGAAACACGGACCTCACCCCCCAACCCTCAGCCTTGCGGAGAATTAGGCAACAGATCAGGGGCTGCGCTTCAGAAAAGTGGTTTGGTGTTTTGCTGCCTGGTGTGGTACTCATCTCGGTGGCGTGGGCGGCCATGGGACAGATGGGGTGGCTGCTGGCCACAGAGAGGCTTGGCTACCTTCATCTGCCATCACCACCCATGGGGACCCCTGCCCAGGGCACCGCTGCTCCCCTTTTGGCAAGGCTTGGCAGCTCCATCCCGCTTCCAGCCTCCCTCCCAGCGCTCCTCCAGCCTTGTCCACACGCACAGCTTGGCGTAGGGCTAAATTTATCACGTGTGTTTGGCTGTTCGAGGCTGCAAGCTGGTCGCTCTGATAGCAGAAGGGAAGGGTGACAACCACACACAGGGAGTCCAACTGTCCTACAGCCTAGACCTGAAGGAGCCACGTCACACCTCCCCCTGACATCCATCCAATGAGTCCCTTAGGTATTTAAACTGCTAGTTAATATCTGCAACCAGGCATTTATTATACCATTTGTAATTGTTTGTTGCTTCATCCCCCTGCTGTGTTTGCCTGCCAGCTCCAGCCACTGAAAGGACTCTGTGCTGCCTCTTCTGAGTGGCGTGCTTGGACGCTTCTTTCTCCATGGACCCACCTCCATGCCTTGCACCGGGGTGTCTTAGTCCCTTTGGGGGACAACAGCCCTCTCTCCTCTCTCTTCCCATCTCTGTTTGTTGGATATCTCCTATCCAAATGCCTGCAGTAAGGCCATGCCGAGTCTCTATAGCATCCTTCTCCCACACTCTGGACAATCTCCAGCTGAGCTGTCTCTTTTGGACAGTGGGATGCCCAGAACTGCTCAAGTGTTTCACCTGACCCCTGCCTTGTGCTGA
Source organism: Ardeotis arabs (assembly GCA_011801015.1). NCBI lineage: Eukaryota > Metazoa > Chordata > Aves > Otidiformes > Otididae > Ardeotis > Ardeotis arabs. The sequence continues at coordinate 1,591 of JAAGAY010139424.1, forward strand.
GGAGAGCAGAATCATAGAACCATAGAATGGTTTGGGTTGGAAGGGACCTTCAAAGCTCATCCAGTCCAACCCCTCTGCAAGAAGCAGGGACATCTCCAGCCACATCAGGTTGCTCAGAGCCCCGGCCAACCTGGCCTGGAATGTTTCCAGGGATGGGGCATCCACCACCTCTCAGGGCAACCTGGGCCAGTGCTCAGTGCTCCACCACCCTCAGTGTAAAAATTTTTTCCTAATATCTGATCTGAATCTGCCTCCCTCTATTTTGAAACCATTACCCCTCATCCTGTGACAACAGGCCCTGCTGAAGAGTTTCTCCCCGTCTTTCCTGTAGGCCCCCTTTAGGCACTGGAAGACCACTGTAAGGTCTCTCTGGAGCCTCCTCTTCTCCAGGCTGAACAGCCCAAACGCTCTCAGCCTGTCAAAGAAGAGCTCTCTCCCATCTCTCCCATCACCATGATGTCTTTGATTGGCTCAGAGAAGCTCAGTGCAGTCTGTAGTGATGATAACAACTAGCTCCTTTCCACCCAGTGCACAATCCCTTTCCGTTTAGGGTTCTCCAAGCACCTTTCAAACCCAAGGGGTGAATGCTGCCTTGCACAATGACGCAGCGAGGGGCACAGGCTCGGGGTAATTTTCCGGACAACCTCATCCGTGTGTTAATGACTGCCATCTCTCTGTGGTTCTGATTGGCCCTAATTCCTAGTCAAAATTAGTGGTTAGGAATCACACCGGCTTCTTCCTCCCCACGCATCTCTGATGTATGGAAGAGGAGCAATTGCCCCTTGAGCAACTTTGTACCATGGGAGGAGGGCAGATTTCAATGTCCTAGAGCTGCAGTGCCCTTTGGGCAAGGGAAATAACTCTTTGTTCTTCAACTAGGATGATTTATTTCCCCTTATATTAGCCATGGGATACAAGAATGTTTTTCTGAAGCAAAGGCAAATCAAACTAAGCAAGAAAACAGCCAGTTTTGCTTTAAAGAGGGAAAAAAAACCCCTGACTGTGTTTTTCTGCAGGCTGTGGGGGACTGTCTCTGCTGCTGCAGGATGCGTAAATCAAACACAATGAAATATTAATTATTAGAGTCTGTCCAACTGGGATTCCTCAGTGCTTTCACAAAGCTGAATAATTCCAGCACACAAGAGAAAAAAAACACACAAGTCCCTTTTTTAATGAGAAAATATTGTGTGAGGAGTAAATTAGAGCTTTTGAGCATCCGGGCGGAAGGAGAGGAGGGGGCGAAAAATGCGAATTCCTAAATAGGTTATGAAAGAGATCACGGTCTAATGAAGAGGTAAAGAGAGGTGCATCACCCAGCGTGGCTCCTTTGGCACAGAGATCTGCCCTCGCAGCGTGGCGTAACTATGAGAAGGAGGAGGTAAAGGAAAGTAGAAGTTGATTAATAAAAGAGAGTGCACATCTCTGAAGACTCCCGTTATGTAGCACTCCAGAAGGCGGCATTCATCCAGAGCAGCCATGGGCACCAGCCCAAGGCAGGCGCCCTTAGCACGGCTCAAAGCCCCTTTTGTCCCCCTTGTTTACCAGAAGTGGGTTCGAAGAACAGCACAGAGCATCATCCCTTGTCTGAGCAATGTTTTGCAGATTTAGGAGGCCAGGCTGACCTGAATTTAAGCATTTCCATGCTTTTGCCAGAGCAAAACTCCTCCAAAAAGTGCTGCTTGGGAGAGGCATTCAGCAGCACCTCTGGCAATGAAAAATCTCAGAGCTCTCATCATTGTTCCGTTTTTGCAGCTTCCTTTTACCCTCATTTCTCTGCAGCCTCTGGAAACAGCTACATGAAATATTTGGCTTCTCTGAAATCCGTATTCTTCTCTTACAAACCCCTCCACTGTTCCTCAGCAGCTCGACCCAAATGCTGCAAATACTTTCCGTTACCCTGCGGTTGCTTTGGGGGACGTCGGAGGGTTGGGTAAATGAACAGCTTTGCTGGAAGACACGATGCCAAGTGCTAGGTCCAGGGCAGTGCTAGCCCTGGGTAAGGTCACTTGGCTCAAGGAACAGCTACAAACAAGCAAGGCAACACGAAGAAAAGAATGACCAAGGACAGCTGGTGGAAGTGGAGGTGGGGACAAAGATAGCAGATAAGCAGATGTGCGCGGATGTGCGCAAATGTACGGGCTGTGCAGATAAGCATAATTTTTGACAAAATTATGGCACTGCAGGCAGAGCAAACAGGAAGAGGCATGTGGCTGGTGTGTCTGACTGTTAATGAGGCACAGGGGGATGTCGTTGTCCCTAGCTGGTGACTGGGAGTGAAAGGCTGGATGGAGCGAGTGAGAGGTGCAAGGGAGAAGAGTTGCAGTTAGCACCCATCGCAGGCCCAGGATTTTATACATAGGACTCCCTTTTTTTCCTTCACCACCAGCAACCCTACGAATTTGCACAGTTTCCCTTCTGAGCTGATGCAGAGAGGTTGTTATTTTTGTCCATCCCCCTCCCTGAGTTTGCAAGCTGCTACTGTATGGCTCCCAGTTGCACCGGAGATAAGGTAGGACTGCAGGAGAAACCCATCTAGAAGTTTGCAGGACATGCAGAAGCGGCATCTCCCTCCCCCAGGCTGCAAGGGACATAGCACGGCCGCTTCTCCATCAAGCTGCCAGGGTGACAGAGCTCAGGCACAAGAAGCAAGTGAGAAGCTACAGGTTAGGAGGCAACACAGGGCAGGAGGTGGTGACAATAATACTTTATCTACTCTGCAGCATGCTCGGTGTCCATACCATCCTGGGGGAATTTGACCATGCTCTTCAGGCCTTCAGAAGCCCCTTTCTCCCACCACCGCTGCGTAGGTGAAGAAGGACACTGGCACAGGACCCCCTGCCATCTCACTTCCGAGCTAGCCTGGGTCCCGGGCACGCGCTCAGGTTGCACAAGAAGGTTTGACAGCAATATGAGGTGTAGGAAGCCAGGCCCAGGCTGAAGTTGTGGTCTGGGCAGGTCTCGGAGCACTTCTTGGTGATCCTCTTCCACAAAGACAAAAAGCCTTCCCCAAAGAAGAGAGAGCAGCATTAGGAAGGAGAGTTTGTTGAGTGCTCCTCAGTCTTATGCAGCAGTTATTTCCAGAGGAAGATGGGCTAATGAGTCCCAATGTCTCCCACAGCCCCAAGGACCAACATGGCCAATATCACCCACCCATATCCCACCACAGCTCAGTAATTGCTGGTGATCCACTACACAAGGTATTCCATATCCCTGCTGGGCATCCAGCATCTGCCAGCATGGACCTTCCTGTCAAGGGTTTCTTAGGTGTACAATGGCATCCACGAGACAATGTTCATGCTTGGATGGAAAGCACATTTCCAGGCTTCTCTGCTTGAAGGCAATAATTTTATTCCCCTGTATATTTCTTTAGATCTTCTCATCCACCTTGCCTACCTGCTTCTTTTCATCTCCTTGTCTAATCAAGGTTCAAATTTATTTATTCTTCCTCTGAAGGATCCTCTCTTTGTCTTTCTCTCAGTGTCCCCTGCCTTTTCCATGCAGGCATAAAACAAAGGCTAAAGGGGGAGATCTCAACCTGTGATGGGGACGAGGATTTCAAACCATGAAAATTTCAGCACTGCCAGGCCCAGCTAGCAAGGGCTCCACCTCCCATAGGTGCCTCCCAGTAACTCCTCAGCTCATCCATCCACAAAGGGTAACCATAAAAAATGCAAAAACCCACATCCCATTCCTGAGTCTCCAGCAGAGGATACACAGCCAGCACATACCAATTCCTACAGAGGCAACATTTGTCACACAGTACTCATCCTTGTCTGAGCACTTCTTGCCCTTCAGACAGCTCCAGTTGCTTTGTTCCCATTCACAGGTGTAGCAATACAGGGCATTTGCTGCAGGAGGAGACAGAGGATATGGAAGATGGAGATAAAATGCTGTTAGTCTTGGCAATAAAAATTACCACCTGCTTCCCACTGAGTCTTGAATGTAAAAGGTATGGGTCTTCTGAAAGTGATGGGGCTGCAGGACCCAAACCTAACCCACTCTGCTGTCTGTCCACATGCGCATTTATAGAATCATAGAATGGTTTGGGTTGGAAGAAACCTTCAAAGGTCATCCAGTCCAACTCCCCTGCAAGGAGCAGGGACATCTCCAATCAGATCAGGTTGCTCAGAGCCTCATCCAACCTGGCCTTGAACGTTTCCAGGGATGGGGCATCTGCCACCTCTCTGGGAAACCTGTTCCAATTTACACCCAATACACGCATTCAAGCATCTGTGCATACACGAAATGATGGTGCAAGTCTGCCTTTCCTGCCCTGCACTGAAAATAATAGCATGATGGGCCAACACTTCATTCAGACTAGACATCAGGAAACAATTTTTTACACTGAGGGTGGTGGAGAACTGTCCCAGGTTGCCCAAAGAGGTGGTAAATGCCCCGTCCCTGGAAACATTCAAGACCAGGTTGGTCGGGGCTCTGAGCAACCTGATGTGGTTGGAGATGTCCCTGCTCCTTGCAGGGGGGTTGGACTGGATGGCCTTTAAAGGTCCCCTCCAACCCAAACCATTCTATGATTCTATGATTCATTTTTACTGCCTAGTTTATCTAACGCTGATTAGGGCAGTCTTCATTTTGGCAGTGAAGACAATTTCTCTGTCCCCCGGGCCTTGTTAACACTTGGAAATTTGTCAGAATCGCTATTCTGGAAAGAGAACAAAGCTAAATACCAGAAAGGTATTCTTAGGCCACAATGAGACAGAAATAACTCTTCTAATAAATTATTTTTCTGCACCAGATGATGTGGCAAATTTCCAAGCACTGGCAAACTCTGTTCCTCTTGACAAAATCAGGATAACATTTATTCTCTCTGGTTGCATTACAGTCTTGTCCATAGAAGGTATAAAATCATCTACTTTAAGAGGGCTCTGATTTCATTTACAATCTCTCTGTGAAATAAAATATATAATCTATAATAAAAATAACATGCAAATACACATCTCCACCCAATACCCCAGCATAAGTCTTCTTAAGCCATTTAGTCCACAACCTAACTTCTCCCTAATTCCCCAACTTTGCCCCCAAATCTCTGAAGTCAGCAAACTTGTCTCTGAGACGGGCAGAAATCAGAGGTTTTCAGATGTTGTAGGTCTGGCCCCGTCCAACTGCTGCTGCTAGAAACGGCATCACTGACTGCAGTAGAAACCAGGTGCACAGAGCTGCTGATGTCTTGTGCTATCGTAGGCTGAAGGACTGCTTCGTTAGGATTTAGAAATAACCACAGCCTTGCATCATCTCAGCATACAAACTCACTGGAAAGTCTCTTCGCAAAGGCAGAACAGTGACAACTGCTTCCTGTTTTCTACCTTGCTTTCGCAGAAGTCCAGTAGTACATGTGGCTCTAGGGAAATTTCCCTGAAGAAAATAAACCTTTCACACATCCAGGCTGAGACTGCGGTTAAGAACCCCAAACAGCAGCAGGATGTTCTTCAGCTGCACCATTCCAAGAGCCCAGACACCATCTCCCATTAATTCTTTCCCTGGTTATGAGGCCTCCCTGACCTTAAAACATGATGCTATTCTTTGTTGAGTAGCGGACTGTGATATCTCACCTTGATATGCGCATAGTATCAAAGCCAACGCAGCAAGGAGGGAGGCCTTCATCTCCTCTTGGTCGTCTCTGCAGCCCAGGAAAAGCACCTTCACCTGAGGACAGGATATATATCTTCGCTGTGTTTGGACTGGGTGATGATGAAGACGTCAATTTTGAAAGAGTGGGCAGGGATCATCACGCATTATTTGAGAGGCTAGGAATGCACGTGGGTTGTCTTCTCACCTCGGCATTGCCTTCAGGCTGGTCTGATGGGTCCGGAGATGAGTGAAAGCACTAAGGCAATTTATTCCATTTATTGCTTTTAAGACTTTAATTTATCTATGGTCAGGCTAGCAATACTACTGATGTCTGAGTGAGGTTTTTGTACTATTTATCTCCAATCTGATCGTTGCTTCTGTGGCCAGATAGTTCAGTGAAGGCAGCTACTCAAAGCAAAATGGTAGTAAGCAGCATAAATTAATGGTTTCATCTGGGTGGATTATTGCCAAGTGTGTTTCCAGGGTTAGACCTGGAGAACTCCCAATATCTACAGTTAGGGTAGGCCTAACTGTGTATTCGTGGTTGGCAGTATAAACAGGAAATGTCTTATAATTTCCTGTTAGCCTATAAAAGCTGCTGGTTACCTACAAAGTCCTAAATGTTCTGCATCCTGGTTTTGAGAGCAGCTCCATAAGAAACCAATGGCTTTGGGGTCGGGAAACCAGAAAGAAACCAGAGGCCGGGACACTGGAGGAAAGCAGCAGCTTTCCTTCGCTACATCTGAGCAAAGGGTAAAAATATCTTTGTCCCCCTTCTACGTAGAGCATCTGATTCAAAGTCCTGCTAAATACTAGCCGGATAAAATGTTCTCAGCCTTTACAATTTCTCTGCATGCTTACGTTTGGGTGGAGCTGGAGCTGATAATTTCAGCCCTTCTGGAGCCTCCGTTTGACTACCTGTCCCACTTCTGCTTCCATGGAAAGAGTTACGAGGAAGTTTGGTGCTGGATATCAGCGGACATCTCCGTGAGTCACCACACACCCAGCCACCAAGAACAGAAAGGATGAAGCAGGAGCAACCCCTTTGAACAAAGCCGCTTGGGCAATCAGCTGTCTGCTTGCCCCTTCCTTCTCCACCCTGCAAGGCTTGGTCTGCAGGACAAAAAACAGAGACCCAGCTGTAGCTACACAGTCTGGGGTTTAGAAGATGGAGATACAGAAGGAGAAGAGGCAGAGGTTCAGAAAACATGTGGAAGAAGGAGATTAGGTGGACAAGGGGAGGGATAAAATAATTGGGGGCCAACATTAGTTTTTGGGCAGGAGATCAATCTCCTGAGCAAGCATCACTGAAGCAGGGGTCATGCTCATCAGAGACATTTAGAGCATCTGATTGGACTAATCATCGCTCATCACAGTGAAGGCATGGCCAGAGGAAGTTCAAAGGGACACAGGGACACCAAAACCCATAGTGTCTTCAAGAAAAAAAAAAAAAAAAAAAAAGGAGGAATTATTGAGGTGAGGATATTTTGGTTGATTTGCAGGTATTTTTGAGATTTCCGACACCACGGTTAAACCACTGAGTCTGCCAACATGACTGACATAAATCGAGATCAACAGGATGGTGAAGTCAGCCCTGATAACCCCATGAGCACTAACCATTCCTCGCCAATGGACATACACCTTCTGGGCGTGGAGAGGATAAGCCACATCACTTGCCCAACAGATGAAGTTCTGCCAGACTCAGGTGCTGCTGTGGATGCCGGAGAAGGTGTGTCAGTCCTCCCAGATGTCACGAGGCAGCAGCTGAAGAGCTAGACCTATTTCAGGGAACAAGGATTGCCCAGTATGATTCATTGCATGGTGTCCTCCTGCAGGGATGACTCTTCAGAAGAGTCTGGAAATCAGCCTGGGAAGCCAAGGCTCAGTGTCCTGCAGCAGTGGGAGCACCCTGGCAAAGGTCCATGCTGGCAAAGCAGTTTGCTTTAACCAGATTTGACTGTTTTTTGGAAGAAGAAGGGAAAAATCATTGTGTTACTCTTCAGTATGATTAACAAGATGTACTCTTGAGAGTTTTTTTACACAAAGAAATGTCTCTGATTCAGTTTATTCCTTCTCTTCCAAGGACCAATGGCGTGAATATCTCCTCTCTGACACAGAGCTGGAGAGGAGTCACTTGGTCCAAGGATTGAAATCTGCACCTCACTGATGGCAAGAAGATGATCTGGAAAGCCACAGGAAGCGGTCCACCACTGGTCCGCTGGAAGGAGTGGTTTGATGAACAAGTGTGATGATAGACAAGGGTGCACAACTGGCCACTTGGCATGTTGAGGGTTGTTGGTGGCCCATTGAGCCAGATAGTTGGGAAGTTACAATCCTGGCCTCAGGTATGGCTGATGCATGTGTTTGAGGTGTGGGACTGCCATGGGTGGCATTTCCTTAGAGGCACATGGGAGACTGAGGATGGTGGTGTCACCCTGGGCAGTCAACACGTGGACTGCAGCATGGAAGGCAATGCTTGGCTGGGTCAGGGCAGAGCGTCCCATAAAATGTCACCCAGAATCCAGTATCACAGAGCAGAAATGAGGCTACAGCTATAGCAGTAAATTAAATGTGTCCAGGACAATCTCCAGTATGGAGGCCAAGATGTGGACATCAACAGGGCCTCTTGTGAGTAGTCCTGCCCTTGTGCTCTCTCCTCTGCTTTTTTCCAGGCATTGTATGGCACAATGGCAGTTGGTTCATGTTAGAACTTTGCCAGGGAATATGCTAGCAATTAAAATGATTAATTAAATGTGAATTATGGCACTGTAGATCGGGGAATGTTCCCAGGAACTGTTCATTGCCCTAGCTTAGGTTCAGCCTTGGAGATCAAGCCCTTGCAGGCATGTGAAACACATCCTTCAGGATGAGATCTTGGTCCCTGATTTTACTCTTGGTTCTCCCACACTACGGTACACGACTGTGTCGGAGCTGGCTAGTAAACACAGCTTTATTTGGCTGCCCTCTGCAACGTTCTGGCCGTTGAGTCTTCCTGGATGCAGAACAGAGACCAGAAGTCAATGAACGGAAGTCAGCCAGGGATCTGTTCATCTTCTGGGAGCTTCATACTGGGCTCTTCTCACAAAAAGCCTCAGGACAAGTGTCCAAATATGAAACCACAGTGACAAGGAGGGACAGAAATATCATGGGATCATAGGATCTCTTCCTTTTATTCACCCTGAAGTTTTTAACTATTCAGCTTCCCTGTGATCAGAGCATGACATCTGCCTCATCACTTCTTAGGTGGCATCTCAGAAGGTTCCCAAATATTTCTATCTATTCCAGTATCATCCCAGTCTGTATCCGTTGTCATTTCCCACCCAGTTGCTAGTACACTGAGGACTGCAGGACAGAAGAGGTTGTCAGCACCAGGTATGGTTACACCACCAGGGATTTTTCATCCCTAAATAAAATCCATTGAAGCAATTGCAGAATCTAACCTCGTCTTGTTCTTCATCTTTCATTTTGGGTGGGGTTGTGGTGAAGGAAGAGGCCAGGTCAACGTAACGCCACTTCTTGTTTTTGGCAGGGAAGACTACAGTCTGAAGCACGCATTGCCCTGGAAGAAGAGGCAGTTGTGTGTGTTCAGCACCTCCTGGGTGAGAGGCACACTCCAGCTGTTCACACCCTTGGGTCCAATGACTGTGACTGAAGAGTGATTTTTCCTTCTGACTCTTTCCCTCCATTTTTCTCCTCCTCCCCGGGGCTTTACTTGTGCTTGGTTCTGCAAGGCACATTCTCTGTATCCTCTCCAAAATCAGGACAAGAAGGCAGGTTGTCGTTACCATCCCCCTGACACAGATCTGTCCCCACCTCAGACCTTCACAGATGTTTCAGTGCTTAACTCTCAGGGAAGCCAAGGTGAGCTTGGAGTTAATTTGTAAAACCACCCACTGTTTTACTGCAAACTAACATCAGCATAACCCTTTGCATGCCAAATTACTGAAGGACTCAAACCCTGTGGCTGCTCCTACCCCACCTCCCATTCCTGGATGCTGTGAAGGTGGCCAAGTACTCACCATGGAAGTCCCACTCTGGGGCAGAGATACTTGGGTTCAAGAACACAGCATGGGCAGCCTGGGGCCAGGTTACATCAAGGTGTTGAAATCCTTCCGAGAACCTGCCCTTTGGCTTCCTTTCTTTCAAGCAGGGCAGGGAAATGGTGCCCCAGGGGCATCCTAAATCTTGGTTGACTGGTATTACCTGATTTTATGGCATCCCTGGGACTCCTGTATTGCCCAAATTCCAAATGGGTCTGGATTAAATTACACACAGGATTGTAGCTGTACTTGAGGGCATTAATATGGGTATCCAGCAGTGATGTCCAGATGTCACAAGCTCCAGAGGAGGCCATCACCCTTCCAGCTGCCCTAGGGCTAGAACCACATTGCAGAGGAGCTGTCATGGAGGCAGCTCTGTCCATACCAAAAATACATGGAGAGCCCATGCACAGTTTTAAGGGTTGTCCCACAGTTGTCCACTCTGTTTAATTGTTCGCATGCTCCTCAGCACGGTTTTGGCCTGAGCAACTAGGACCATCCCTGACAATTCCAGATCTACTTTCCAATTGGTGTTTTGGATTCACTCACCTTATTTAAAGGAAGAGAGCTTGGCTATACAGAAGGTCACCATTGACCCAGGTGCAGGAACCTTCCCCATGCTGTCACAGACCTTGTAAAGAACAGAGTCTTGACAGTATACTAGAACACCACCATTGGAGATACAAATTCATTATCTTTCCAGACCTTTTTCTATAAGCTTTCAGAAACTTCTGCCTGGCTGAAACAGTAAGAGACACACTCTGCTCTGGCGCTGTGCTGATCAGGATTGCGTTCTCCTCCTACTCATTTCCATTTGTTTAGCTCTTTGCATGAACAACCTGACCATGTTGCTTGCACAACCCCAGCCCTACTGTGAGTCAGAACTCAATTAAAAAAAGAATAAATAATAAACATCTTAGAAATGTCTTTTTTTTTTTTCTTTTTTAATGGTGGCTGCAGAGCCCTGTTGCATGAGAAGCTATAAAAGAATAACTGAGGGATCTCTTCTCCATCAAGCTCAAGCTAGCTTCAGATTGGCCTTTCCACGCCTGAACATCAGATGTTCAGAAGACATTCTGGGGACAGATGGGCAAACGCAGGTGCTGAGGGACCAGGATGGGTTAAGAAGCTCGCACGGGTTATTGAAGAGGAACCTTATCACAGTCGAGTCCAGAGAAGGGGCCTGGTAACAGTGGCCAGAACTGCAGTTCCCAGCACCACGACAGAAGGTCTCATCCCAGATGCCTCGTTGCGATTGCAGTTATCCTGACTGCAGCATTCGTAAGGGTCTTGAAACATACTACACTTTGAAACACAGTTTTTGCTGATCAGCTTCTGTTGCTGAGCGCCTGGATAAAAAGTCAAATAAAACCAACCCATGAGTCTTTCTTCCAAAGGTAAATCCTGACTTTATTGTGTAAGCAGCGTGCAAGATCGTGCATATCTATATGGGTTATGGTGTTCATTTAACTACCCTCTGCCTCGTTATTCAAGCAAAGAATTAATTGGGCTGTAACCCAGCACTATTCAAGTTCTTCCAAAGCCCCATGGAAGGGGAACATTTTAGACCCAAGTGCACTGGAACAGAAAGGGGGAAAGGACACAAGACCAGGTTGGATGAGGCTCTGAGCAACCTGATCTAATTGGGGATGTCCCTGCTTCTTGCAGGGGGGTTGGACTAGATGACCTTTGAAGGTCCCTTCCAACTCTAACCATTCTACGATTCTATGATTCTATGACACAGAGCAGGGCTGGGGTACACAGGAGCATGGCTGGGAGGTCATAACTCAGGCAGTTCATGGGCACAGGACTCACCAATATATATCTTCTCAACTACAGTCACGCAGGCTGTCTCATTTTTGGTACATGGGGAAGTCGTCAGGCACTGATCGTTGCTGGTCTGGTTGGTACAAGTGTAGCACGTCAGTGAGTTAGCTACAGAAGGGGAACATAACGAATTTGTATAAGGTCAAAGCAAGAAACCCCTTCTCAGCTGGACCTGTTTCCATCCTCATGCAGGCCACAGGACATAGAATAAGACATAGAGGATTTGGCTGAGCCAGTTCTACCCCTTCTACTACCCCACATCCAAAATTGCTAAACACACACTTCCCTGTAACAAAAAACTCTCCTTTCAGATGAGTTGGTGGTAGAGACTTTCTGCAGGTGTTGATATTCAACTACCCCATTACAGCATTTAGCAAATGTTCACAGGGCCAGAGGAGCAGTGAAGGTTGCACTCAATTTTTAGCTCCAAGCTTAATTGCACCCCCATCCAAGAAGCATAGCGTTAGTGGCAGATCTCAAAATGCAATTGAGTTTACAGAGAAAACCCAACTTAGAAGACTTAGAAGTTATGGATGTAGATTCTCCCCAAAAAACACCAGCACTCTCCACCCCAGCCCAAGCCTTGCAGTAATCCTGAGCAACTCACCAACGTCCACGCAGAGGACAGCAGCCAGACATGCCATCAGGAGAGCCCTCATCTCCGCTTGCTCTTCTCTGCCTCCACGGTCTTCAGGGGAAGCAGCTCCCAACCCTCCGTGGAGTCCTATCCTGAAAGGTGGCCGATGCAAAGGTTGACACAGGTCAACCCACGTGTTGCACAGTGTGCACAGCCCAGACCAGGGGGGTGACACGTACTTGCAGAGCTTTGCAGGAGCCCGGTGCTCGCATCTGCTGTCCGAGTTTTGTGTGCTGCCTTCGTCCGAGCACACGTTACACAATACCTCAAAAGAAGCCAAAAGGAAAGCAGTTGCTACCGATAGCAGCGGTTCCTCTTTGAAAGAAGGCAGGAGATAAAAGGTGGGTAGGAAGTGGTGACCAGCCCAGGAGGAAGCAGGGCCATCAGAAGGGGGATGGGGACTCTTGAACTTGCATGCTATGCATTGGTCCTAAAGAAAAGGAGATATGCATGCTGGGTCCACCAAGGAGGAGCCACTCTCTCAGGACCAGGACAAACGCTGCATTTAGCCCAGTGGCTACCTCCTCTCCATTGTCAGCTGCCCAGTTGGAGTCAAGCCTGGAACCTTGGGTTAGCACTGGGAAGGCTCGTTCTCCCTGCAGCTACGCAGATTTCCCTCCCGTGTCTTGGCCCAAGTGTTGCTCTACCAGCTCTTTTACCACTACTCGAAGCTTGGCGTGGTACCAGCAAGGTTAGGGGAGCCCAAGAGAAGCAGAGAAAGATCAGGAGAAAGATGCAATGCTACTGCTAGAACCTCAAAATCTTGTCTTACAGGCAGAGAGAAACCACGCCATGTATACGTGTATTAGTGTAACTGAAATCTTAAGAGGCTCATCCAAGAATGATCGTTGGTCTAGATCTAACTATTATCAGAAAATAAAGAATAATCATCTACAGAATGATATTCTTATTGAAATTATTACACATATTTAGTAGTTTCTACCCCTTTTTCTTGGTCTTACGCTTATTCTTCCCACTCTCCCAAAGAGTGGTCAGGCACTGGAATGGCCTGCCCAGGGACGTGGTGGAGTCGCCGTCCCTGGCAGTGTTCAAGAGGCGGCTTGATGAGGAGCTACAAGATATGGTTTAGTAGCTGTGGCAGCAATGGTAGTGGGAAGACAGTTGGACTAGATGATCTTATAGGTCCCATCCAACCACGTGATTCTATGATTCTATGATTCTCTTGAGGGTTTCATACTAGTGGCATTACGGTGAGTCGTCAGCATCTGGAGCCCTGCGTCAGGAAAAATAAAATGTTCGTGTTGATGCTTCCTTCTTCCTCTCTCCAGGATCCACTCAGAGTAATTTCAATTATGTTTAGTAACTTTTTTTTTTTTTGTTACACACTTCGTTTCATTGTCTGCAGCTGCGTGTTACATCTCAATTTATTATACGCAGTGATTTCTACACATTAGCTACTACTTTTGTACTGTTTGTTAACCCTAAAACCAGCCTGGTCCAGCTCCAGGTCTGCATTTCTTCGGTTGAATGAGTGGTTTATAGCCAAGGGGTCTCCCGTTCCATCCCAGGCCCCATCTCGTCACCCCACACCTGCACTCCTCTGCACCACATCCCACATCTCCACCTCTCAAGACCTTCGCTGTCGTACCAAGCTTGTGTTTCTCTACGCTGTGTCCTTGGGTCAGAGTCATAAATACTTTATTCTGCACAGAATAATGGCTTGTTACTGCTATCTGGGTAAACCTACAGCTGTGCTAGACAAAGATACACAAAAGTAAAACAAATTAGACACAGCCATTCAGTCAGTTAGAAAAATTGCTCTTACCACTCAGACAAGTTTTAAAAAAAAAGCCTCAGGCAGCTCAAGACAAAGCTCAGTCGGAGCAAACCTAACAAGCCTCAATCCTGAGATCTTGCAAACTCAGTGCAAAGCTTATGGCCTATTACTAGCGATGGCAATGCCAAATCAAAGTGCTAAGGGGTAACAAACAATCTTGTCTTCGACTCTCAAAGGGAAAAAACTAGACTGAGATATTTCATTTTATTTATAGAATTATAAGTTCTGAGTTTATCTTGTGCCTGTTTGTGTGGGGAATCCTTGCACATGCAGAAATGGGGACAGTGCTTGGTCCAAGGATGCACAGGAGAAGGGGTGGTGGAAATTTAACCTCTCCCAGGTCCTTTTTCTGACGAAAGTGGGGTTTGTAGCACCAGGAATGAACTATGGGGAGTCAGGAACTGTTCCTGCCTGGGGGACTACCAAGAAGGAAATGTGAGCCTTAATTAAAGCCAGTTGAGATAATTGCCACCCCCTTCTCTTCCACATTGGCAAACTAAGCTTTCAGGAGTTGAAGAGTCCAGATAGGGTTTGAGAAATAGATGTAAGAGATTACACAGAGGTGGTGGATGCCCCATCCCTGGAAACATTCAAGGCCAGGCTGGATGGGGCTCTGAGCGACCTGATCTAGTGGGGGATGTCCCTGCTCCTTGCAGGGGGGTTGGACTAGATGACCTTTGAAGGTCCCTTCCAACCCTAACCATTCTATGATTCTATGATTCTAAAACAAAACAGAGAGCTCATTGGTGTATAGGTGATCTGTGGGAAGGCAGTAGAGACTTTTTTTGGAAAGGCATCAGCTATCTGCCTCACCATCCTTCACGTAACACAAGGCAACCACTGGAAGCTACCTCAGTTTGCCGAGACCTCGCATCACGCTCTTCTCAGGCTCATGGCAGCAGAAGGAATTTATGAGCCCTCCTGCAGCTGTGAAAGCAGTTATTCAAAGGCTTATTTCTGAGTCAAGCCCATCACTTCTAATTGCAGCCTAATGCAGGCTTGGATTAAGAATATTAATCAAGTAATTTATTGGAATTACTCACACCCCAGTTTGCAGCAACTCGGGATTAAAGCCTGGAGCATCCATTCTCAGAGCTTGAGACAGGCTTGGCTGAGCTGAGCTCTTCCTGAGTCTTTGGCGGTTTTTTGGCTTTTTTTTTTTATTTATTTTTTAAACAACACACGTGCTCAGCTGGCCAAAAATATCACTGTGTGAAGCTGTAGGAAGAACCAGCCTATATATCATCTACTCATTCCCTGTGGGACACTCAGGATGGGCAGCCCTTCCACAGCTGCACGCAGCAAGTGCCAGGAGTTCTCCTTGGCCGCACACAAGCCTGATATCCTGGAGTTTTATACTTGCCTTGGAAGCCTCTGCCTCTCATTAGACCATCCTTCATTTTATCACAGAGATCCAATTTCTCATAGCTTACCCAATTTGAGCTTATTTTTCGGCAGTCCAAAATTGGCTGACTGTTGATGGACACAGAGCGCAACTGTATAAACCCACAGAGCTCCTTAAGCACATGCTTTATTAACGCCAAACCACAGACATCACCTTCTCTCCTGCTAAACCGCGTTGGAAAAGGAAGTTCCTCCATTCGTTGTGTTCAGAGACAGAGGGTCTGAAGCACAGCAGTGATAGTCTCAACTTAAATGTTCTTCTGCTCTTCAATTTTAAAGTTTCTGTTCTATTTTTCTCCATTTTTTTTTTAATTTTTGCAGTATCAGGTCTCCAGGGAAGAAGGGTGGGAGGAAAAACCCCCTGTGGAAACCCTTCGCCTTTCCTCACATCCCCACAGGGGTTTCCCACTTCTCACATGTCCGCCAGACTACAGCAGTTTTGTTGTCTCCTTAATCTGATCACTCACCAGGGAGCAGATGCAGAGCGTAAGAAGCAGTTCAACAGCAAAGGCTCCTCCCTGGGGAGTTTTCGTCACACCCACTTCCCTCTCTGCACCAATTAAGATGAATCAGCCAAAAGCCCTTCTTTCTGAATGGCTGAGCAAAGGCCCCATCCTTAAGCAGATAAAAGAGCAGCTAAAGCAGCTTTGATGGCTGCCCTTCTCTGATCACCCACCAGGACCCCTTCTTCACCCCACACAACCCCGATGGGCAGGGGAGCAACTCTACCAACCCTCACCACTATGGAAAGCGGAGGCTGATGCACTTTTTTCTTTCCCCATCAACAAGGATCAATAATCTGTTGGCCGTGCATCAAAAGCTTGACTCATCCCCTGGAGAAAGCACTATGTGGGAAGGTTTCTAATGAACACGGCTCAGTTCAAGGGCCTTAAGTCTTGCACGTTGGCACCTTTCGCAGGCACTGTGTTGCCATCTCTCCCGGATGCTGCTTGAACCACTTCCTATGTGGGGAGAGGTATCACTCATACACACCTCTGAGCTATAGATTGAGATGATCCTACCTCCTTCAGCCATAAGCTCCTCCCCACCCCTTTGAGGCTGGCGTTCAGTGGAAGGTGAAGTTCTGAGAAGCTCATAGAGCTCAGCAAAGTCACAGATGTGGGGCTGAATGACTCCATGCAACAGAGCAGGCTGGAAGGGAGTGGGCTAAGGGGCAATCAAGTTGTTGCCTTCAGCTATTTAATGGGGGGAGGCTATAGAGAGGCCAGAACTGGACTCTCCTCAGAGGACCACAAAAAAAAAGGGACAAGCAGCTGGTTACAAGATGCAACAAGGGAGATTCCAACCAGATGTAAGGAAGAAGAAAAAAGTTTGACAGTGCAGCAATTAACTGCCAAAACAGGGACCCTGAGATGTGGAGGAGGAATCTCCCTCCCTGGAGATATAGAAATTTGGCTGGAGAAGGCCCTGAGCAGCCCAAAGTTGGCCCTCCTTTGAACAGGAGGTTGGACTCAAGCCCTTCACAGACCCTCCCAACCTCAGCCCTTATGGGAAGAGGCTGGGCGTGGGCAGCAGATGCCAAAGCAAGAGAAGAGGAACTTCCCTCTGTCTCCTACCACCCAGAGGTTTATCTTATCAAGCAGCCACAGCATCAGCACTGTCCTTGTGCCATCACACAGTATAGGACAGCCCCAGCCTGCAGGCAGGGAGACCAACTCTCCAGCCTCCAGAAGGTTTTTCAGTTGGGTTTTTTTTTTTTTTGAGCATCATTATGTAACCAGAGCAGGCATAAGTCCATCCCAGTATCAGCATGAGCAGCCTTGTTCCTGGTAAATTTGCCTTCAGGTCTCCTCATAACCAATATGAACAACAGGCTTTTAGGAAAAGCACGTTAATAACCCTGAGAAAGTTACAGGCAGAGGAATCACTTCTGGTTTTGCCTGAAAGCAGATCATCCCTTTGTGCATTTTTTTTTTTATTTTACTTTAAAATAAAAAAGGAAGTAATTGAAAAGGAAAAATGTTAAGTTTTTGACCTTGCATTTCACTAGTCAAATACTGGCAAGAATGCTAGTATCGTGACTTCGGGCCACCAAGTGTCTTAGGCATGAAAGCAGAGGGTTTTACGTGCCTACAGAATGGAGCTTCATTGGAGAAGCTGGGTTGAAAACATCTCTGGAAGGGCCAAGGCAGGTAGGGTTCAGCTGAGTATGCCAGCATTGCGTGGAGTCACCAAATAACCCCAAACTGTTGGGCTGAGAGAGATCCTACGGAGAGATGTCTGTGATGGGGTCTACAGGGTCCCAAGTAGTGGAAAATACCTGACAGATTGGGCATTAGGCCAGACTGCTCCTTCATGCTACTGTGACGTCAATGGGGAGTAGCTCAGCTTCTCCAACCTGTATCTCACTTGTTGATGGCCAAGAGGACACTCCCCAAGACTATCAGCCTCTCATTAAAGCTTCACTGTTTCAAAACAGCTTGTGTTACTCACCCTGCTATGGGTTATTTGATACCTGGCAAAACACACGAACTCTCCACCTTGCTTCTGCTTCACACCTGCCCTGTACTTGGTTTTCCAGTCTTGGTCAAGCCTCTAGAGCTGGTTTACAGGGCAACACAATCCGGGGCAACACCCTTTGGGGAAAGGATGCTTCATTTAAGCTCCTAGAGAACAGCCAATAAGTGCTATTTAGCTGACACTGGCAGGTGTCAGAGCATCTGAGCATGGCCAACAAGTCCTTCAGTGTTACAGAAAGCCCATCTCCCATCTTCATCTGCTGCAGCACAAGAGGCAACCAAGGCCTTCAGGTTCATCAGCTGAGCTCTCACTGGAGTTGAACTACCTCAATTTTGCTCCAAGCATGGCCTTTTGGAGAGAAGCAGGATGCTTTGACAGAGAAAGCACAACCCTTTAAGCATGGCGTATCACCAGCACTCACTTTGTGGATCCACCGCCCCAGCAAAAATAGGGTGAGGATGGACAGGACCATGTGGGACACCAATTTCTCAGCCTTTCCACCCCATTAAACCAGGAGAGGATCACAGCAATGATGGAAGCCTGCTGGAAGAGAGGCCAAGGATCAAATTACTCATTTCCCCCCCAAAGCTGCAGTAGGATTTGCTCTCTGCAGCTGCCCTTACTAATGCATCTCCTTTCTCTCACATGGTGCTTGAGAGATTTTTTTTTCTTCTAGGAAATACTTAAAAAAATAATCTGTTGGTTCAATGGAAACACCCACAGTGCTCATCCAATTGCATTTTGCTCCTTTTTTTCTGCTGCTGGAAAACAGGAGCACTGTTTCACTAGTGGTTTGGCTAAAATTGCTCCCTTACTTGGCGTGGAACAAACTTTCCACCACAGCGGCGAATATTCACTTTAACCTCTTTTGAAAGCCAGAAAGCATTTAGCAAAGTGGGCAGAAAAACCTCTCCATCCATTGACCCCAAGCCAGTTACCTCAGTTTTACAGGTACAAACCCAACACAGGGGTCAAGGCACACTTGGCAGCTCCTGCCTGTTCCTTGTGCAGCTGATGACTGCTCTACCTTGGCCAGAAAAAATAAAATATTGCCACCATGCAGATTTAGATCGCTGTTTCAGGAGGCGTTTGCCTCACTAAAACCCGTATGAGCTCTTGGGGCTTGCAGAAAGAGCCCAGTTAGTTTCAAAAGCTGCCACATCTCAGGCAAGTGGTGCAGCACACCCAGTGCAGATGTAAGATGAAACACGGGCTTCACCCGTGCATTTTCCTCTTTTATTTGTCACAACTCTTATCACACAGCAATTGGCAGCGGGTTGCCCAGAGAGGTGGTGGATGCCCCATCCCTGGAAACATTCAAGGCCAGGTTGGAGGGGGCTCTGAGCAACCTGATCTGGTTGGAGATGTCCCTGCTCCTTGCAGAGGGGTTGGACTAGATGGGCTTTGGAGGTCCCTTCCAAACCAAACCATTCTATAATAATTCAATTTTGGTGGCTCAGTTTTGCATACAGGCCCTTAGGCACCACGCACAAATGGTTTTTGCGATGTGCAGGCAGGTTCTTTGCTTGAAGGCAAAAGGTTTCCTTATCAAGCCTAATCCCCTGCAGACAACTGAGCATACGCAGACCCCATCATAGAGACTGAACCCTGGCTCGGACCTCTGCACATCAGCTCACAGCAGAACTTTACCCTGGAGAACTTGCAGAAAAGCCTCCAGTCACCTCAGGAAGAAATCACTTCCAGTTTTAATGAAATGCATTTCAAGTACCTGACTTCCAACCAAACCAGCAAGAGTTTAAACACAAGAACAAGTATCTCTACATGAACACATGGGAAGCACTAAGAGCTCTAGTCTACAGCGACCTGAACATCAGCTCTGAGATGCCACAAAGCTCTGCTGCCAACGCAACAGCTTGCTTACACCTGGGATTCACTGGCAGGTAGGTAAACTGTTGCCAGGTACATGCTGATATCACTTTTTCTCCTCTGTAAAGCAGCCAAATAGGCAGCAAGCACCCATAGTTTATGGTCCATGCCCAGAAGCAGCAGCAGACTGGGGAGGATGCAACCTGGTGACAGAGCTGTCACCCCAACACAGCTCCAGCAAGGTCCGTGCCGCTCCCCAGCGCATCCCACCAGAGCTTGGTCCAGCCCCACAGCCAGCATCATCCTTTCCCATTGCTCAGTCTGTGGCTGGACAGTTTAGTTTCCTCCATGGATAGTGAGCAGAGGCAGAGCCAACTGGAGCAAGTAGGGGAAAGATGGTATGGCCCCAGATAAGATGTCCTCTCCTAGACTAAGGTTTAACCACATAGGGGTGATTAAAAGCACACCTTGCTCACGCCAAGGTGAATTTATCCCTCTGATGTGAAACCTGCTTTTTAATCCAGTATTTTCCCCTCCCTTCTCCTGCCATGACATTCACTCCCTCCAACAACATTTTTTCCATTTTTTTATTCTGTTTACACAATTGCTCTCCTCTTCTGGAGGTGGAAGGGTACAAAATACCCTGACATGTAAAACCCTGAGATATTTTTCCCTTCCTCCCAGTGCATCCCTGACCCAAGCCCAGGTCGTACACGGCAGCTGCCTGTTTTGGTACCATCATTGCCTTGCGTTTCTCCGTCAAGACAACTTAGAGTCTGACAAGGGCAGTGCAGCTCTACTACATCAAGGAGATAGGATTAAGATCTAATCTTGTTCATCAGCACAATTAAGGCTCTCATTCAGTCTTCTTCCTGGACTCTGGAGGAGGAAAGAAAAGATCCAAAGCACTTGGCAACTCCAAAGAGGAATTAAAAGTTCACATCAAAGTCACTGCAGTCAAGATGAGTGTCACAAGTCAGCAGCACCTGTTTCAACTAGAAACTGGCTGCTCTTTTGTATACAAAAAAAAGGCACAAAATACTCATATCAAACTCTTTCATTGGACAACCCCCTGGTCCCACCCCTGCAAGGACGGCAGCAGCACGTAAAGAAAGCTTTCCAACAGCACCAAAGAGAACAAACGTAACACAAAAGGCACTGTCTCAGAATTCAAAGTCTTCGTCGGCCATGTCAATCGCCCAGGCAAACTTCTCCCTCTGCGTCTTGTTGTAGATCTTCTCAATGGGCACGCCGAACTTCTTGCACCTGTAGAGATGACAAGAGAGCAGCGGGGATGTGCTACCCATCACAGCTCTGCTCCCACCATGGAGATCCTCTCTGCTCAAGGTGTGGTATCTTTTAGCCATGCAAACTCCTTGCCTCAACCTCCTTAAAAAGTTACCTTTGCACATCTTTATTGTTAGTGGCACAAAACAACCTCTTCTTGGTCTAAACTTGGAAGGGACATCCTGCAAACAGTTAAGTGCAGCAAGGGAAGCAACAGCTTTGGACTTTGCTCTCCTCCTCCAGCATCTCCAGGGCTTCAGCAGGCTTCTCTGACCATATAAATTTTATTCCTTACCCCAAAAAGCTCAGGTATGTGTTTATCCCCCTCCCCAGGCAGGGCTAGGTGATCTACACATCTCTAGAAGAACATCTGCCCCACAGCATGCCCGGACTTACCAAGCTATGCTAATCCTGGGGTCTAGGTAATTCAGCTTGGACGTGCCCAGAGCGATCTGCTTGTTCTCCTCCTTGTCCGTGGCCTGGACGTTCAACTTCGCCAGCTGCTCTTCCAGCCGCTTCAACAGCTTCTTTTTCTTCTCCACGTTGCTGAGGGCAGAGGAAGAGTAACACAGACATCATGTTAAAGGGGAAGAGGAGCAGCAGAAGTAAAATACAGCAGTTCCCCTGGTCTGCTGTTGCCTGGGAGCATGACAAGAAGCCAATGAGCTTCAGTTGAGGGTAGTCTCTACACTCACTTTACGTTCTACAAGGCCAGAATAGCAGAGTCAAATATACCATTCAGTACTAAACTATTTCTCAAATGCTTTGACCTGATAAGGCACTTTTATAAAAATATTACCACCAAACTCAGGCAAGGACAACAGCCAGCATCTAGCAAAGACCATCTCCCTCAAATTCCATGAGCAATAACCATCTTGGACAACATGCCCTGCATCTTACCAACACAAGGCAGGAGCAGAAAACAAGAAAGAGTAAAACAAAATGCAAGCCTGGTTTCTCTCCTGCAGCCTCCTCCTGTCCCCGGGCACTGAGTCACATTTGGGCTCTGCGAGGGGGGAGCAAATTTGGACAGACCCCATGCAATGACTACTGCAGAGATCAGATAGGCCACAATCCACCACTCAGGAAAACACATACATCAAGGTCAGTCTGTGTATTCCCAGCTCCAACCTCAAGCTAGGCATCCTCTGCACCGTGGAATTTATATAATAATTCCAAACCAGTAGCTTGGGTTGAAATCTCAATATTCAGCGCGGTGTGTCCTATCACAAAGAAATCCCCCTGAAGGAGCTCTTTGTAATCCAACTG
This sequence comes from Ardeotis arabs, assembly GCA_011801015.1. NCBI lineage: Eukaryota > Metazoa > Chordata > Aves > Otidiformes > Otididae > Ardeotis > Ardeotis arabs. Next base: position 23,747 of record JAAGAY010139424.1, read on the forward strand.
TAGCAAGGAACCATCCACAAGACCTCCACCCATGTGCCAGGCTGCCATGGGACAGTAGGCACCTGGTACCCAACATTGGCATGTCAGGTCTGACAAGCTGCACGTAGGTTGTCAGACCAAACCATCCCTCAACCATAGGCCCTCTGCACAGAGATCCCTCTGCAAAAGAGGTTAAGGAAGAGTCACTCACACTTCTGCTTTGGCATCTTTTGTGTCTTCAAACTCATCTTCAGCTTTTTTCAGCTCTTGCTGGGCTTCCTCCACCTGTTGCTTCTTGGCATCGATCTGGGAAGGTAAATACAAAGTCAGCCCATGCTCCTGTCCTCCTTGGAGGTTTCAGCTGCCTCCCTCTTTCCCTTTCTTTTGCCACATTGCTCCTCAATTTCTCGACAGCCCTTCTCTAGAACTAAGAACTTTTCCCCTGCAGCATCTGCTGGAGCTCAAGCATTTCTTAACATCTTGCAAAAAGCCCTTACAGCACAGATGCCAGAAACACTTTCAGCTTTTATCTGTTCATCTTGTGCAACTGCCTGAGACTGACTGGCTCGTGGCAGTGCTAAAGCCTCTGCAAAGTCCTAAGCTTATCAGTAGAGTGTGGAAAAAAGCTGAAGACAATTAAAAATGGTAGTCTGAGGTATTTCCATAGCAGACCCATGAAATTTCAGCTGGTCCTCCTGCAAACCGGGAAAACTAGTTTCCCTGATCCCAAGCCAACTCTACTGAAGCTGTGCCATCACAAAAGGCACCCAGCTTAGTTTGAAAACACCAAACAATAAGAAAAAACCCAAAACAACTGCAAACTCCATGTCAAGTGTGCTTCATCCAGCATTTGGGCTTACCCCTTCCTCTCCACCTAGGGTTAATGGTGTCTCTGTGCTCATTAAAAAAGCCACTATTCCTGGTTTATTCCCTGCCACGCTTGATCAACATGACCTCTTTAGGCATGAGGCTATTCACACTCTCTCTCTCTCCCCATCCCCAAATCCCACCCCCAGAAATAAGCAGAGGCGAGATCAGGTCTGGGGGCTCTCCATTTGGTCTGTCTCACCTTGATCTGGAGGTTTTTCATCGACTTCTCAAAGGTTTTCGGCGTAGACCTCTGATGGTTGCACAGGATGGCCACAGCTCGGTTGGCTCGGTTGTAGGAGAGGAGCTTTCCTGCAACGTTGTCTTCAGCTAGAAACAAATGGAAGCATCGCTATGTCTCCTTTCTGGGAACTGGGGAAGGCATGGAACAGACCAGAACAATAGCAAGTTTTTTGCCTTTCCCATGCTTTTTTAGGGGAGAGAAATACTGGTTGCAGAAATTGGTGAAGGACACTAGAGCATCACAGAATCTCATACTGTGCCTCATCACTCATCTATCCAAGGCAGGCAAAAATAATGCAACCAACCAGCAATGCAAGGGGGACATACATGCCCCTATAAGTTACATACCACCCTACAACTTGGTGCATGACCTTCCAAGGAGGGGCAGGCAGTTCTAGGGACCCAAGGCAATGGATGGACATCCCTGAGCCTACTGACCACACAATGCAGATGGTGATGCCACAAACACTGTTAGTAACTCACAGTTCGTGAGTGCCTTCAGCTGCTCCTGCAAGGTGATGGAGGCATTGTAGGTCCTGAACACTTTGGCAGTCAAACCATCCATCAGACTCTGGAGGTGTCTGTTCAAAATGCAAGTCTGGAGGAAAGAAGATAGGACAAAGTGGAGAGGGGAATGAAGAAAGAACAAGCAGAAGCCAGGACAATAAAGCACTTGGCTTTTCAGACCATCTTCCACCTAAGCAATCAAATTAAGCATTAAAAAAAAAAAAGTCTCTACTTGTTGGGTCAGGCTCTCATCTACCAAAAACAAGCACAAATACCACCTAAACCTAAAGAATTTCTCTGGAAGTCAACAATTTCTGCCCACCTATATCCATCTTGCATCCAATATCACATCTCACATCCATCACATCTGATATCTCTGTTCTATGCAGCACGTGGGGCTGCAGTTGGACTGGAAGCAGAAGATGCTAAGAGTCATCTGATGTTTGGAGGAAGTCTTACTTGTACCAAGAAAGCCTATCACAGATAAATCTTATATAACCAGAGAGGAGCAGCCTCTTCAGAGGCAAGATGGGCAAGTAGCTTTGTAGGGGATGCAGACAGAGTGGCAGCATGGGTGGTAGCACCCATATCACATACTGAGGAAGAGGAAGGAGGAGGTTTTTGCAGGCAGTAGCTCAGGAGGGAAGGCTGCAGCACATGTCTCCAGCATCACTGTGCTCCAGCAGCCTCTCTCACACTTCTGTTGAGCCCCGGCGAGGTGCGAAAGTGTCAAACAGCTAGAGTTTGACACCTCCAGCAACACCCTGAGCAACATGTATGTGGGCAGGCCTTCCCAGGCTGAAAAAAAAAGCCTGAGCAGATGAGTTAGAGGAGGGAAGGAGCAGAAAGTCATCCTCTTAGCAGGGACATGGGTTACGTGTGGGTGCAAGCAGGCAGCCAAACCTGCCTTCATGGAAGCAGAGATGCTACCAGTGCAGAAAGAAGATGAAAAAAAAAAAATACCGCAGCATCTCAACAGGGTGTTTAAACAGTTACGGTGATGTCTCTGGAGGGGAGAGTTAAAAACCAAAAGTATGGGATGACACTGATGTAGCACCACAGTCTAGGAGCTTGTAGGCTCAACAGGGGTATCACAGGTTGCTTCTACTCCCTCTGGGCCATCAGTGTCATTTCAAGAGCATAGAGGTGACAACTCACATTGAGCCTGTCAAAGAGGTCATCTCCTGGGTCCTTGTTCTTCATGAACAGCTGCAGGTTCTTGAACACCTAGAGAGGAAGAAAGGATGGGGCCAGCCAGGGACAAGGGGCAAATCAATCCCAAGTATCTTCCTCATGTCCATCCGCCTCCTCATCCAGGTAGATTTGGATTCAGACTTGTGGAATACACATCCTACCACACCACCAACCTGCTCAACTTCCAGGGCTCCTACTGGCACCTCAAAGCCACTCGTACCACAGGCTGTTCCTCCCCCCGGCCCCAACCCCCCCAGCTCTATCTTTAAAACAGATTTCAGATGCAAATTTGAGATTGATGACCACTGAGTGAACCGAGCTACCCAGCTAAACCTGCAGCAGCAATTTACCATGTTGGCCACTGCTTCCATTTCTGCCTCACTCACCAGCTTCTCCACCGACACCTTGTTGTAGTAACGGATCGAGTCTTTCCCAAGGAAGTCAAACTCCACCACGTGCTCCTGGCCATCCAGCTTGGGGTGTAGTCTGATGTGCTCCACGCGCAGAGAGCAGCAGCCAACTGTGTCTGCAGTCTCCCCTTCCTCCTTCTCATTGCCGGCTCGCAGGGCCAGCTGGAAGGAGACAACAGGTCATCCATCCTAGCCCACCTTAGTTCCCCTTTCCAAGGTCAAAGTGGATGCAGACACCAGGGAGAGGAAAAAAGAGAAAGCTTTCTCAGAACAGCACCTTACTGAGTGGCTGCTGGGACCCTGGTGGAAACCAAGAAGTGACTTCCTCCAGCAGGAGATTATTTCCCTACTCTAAGAAATCTGAAAATAATCCCCTAGAATAAAGTTACCCAGCTCTCCAGTGGGGTCTTGGCCATCACAGAGACACCCATGCAAGTAAAGTCCAGGAAGAGCAGTACAGCCCCCGTGCTGCCACACAACTGCATCCTCACACAAGCATCAGCAGATAGGAGTCAGTCACCATCCTCCATTATCACTACCAGGTTCCTCATGTGGAGCAACCCAGACTCCACACGAGGAGCAGTTGACATGAAACCAGCAGACATAAAAAATATACATTATGGGGTGGACCAGGTAAGCTAAATCCCAACCTCCACATGAATGGGGGACCTGGAGACCTGGGTGAGGCTGCAGACACCTTATCAATGAAGTAGAGGGCCACTGCTCTTTGCCGCTTCTTCATCTCCTTGGACTTCCAGTCAGCTTGATACTGAGCACGGATTTTGTGGACAACATCCTTTAAGCGCCGGGCTACTTCATACTTCTGCCAGTCCTTTTCCCCCTAGAAAGAGAAGTTGAAACATTTCCACCCAGTACTCCATCTTCCTTCCACCCCTACCAGTCAAACTCTGTTCTGGGAAGACCTCCAACATCTAAATACTGCTCAAACCCCATTGTTTTCTTGAGAAAAAAATCCATGACAGGGAAAAAAAAAATCACAGCAGAAAGAGTTCATCTAGGGTTTTGTGCCCTCTGCTGGCTGTGCTGGACCTGGGATCCTGGCCAAACCTGAGCTGCTCATAGTCTGGAGATGTCCTCCACCAGCTAGCAGCCAGCACACTGCAAGTGAGGAGCCAAGCGGTCAAGCACCGCATGGCCATGGCCACTGCTGCTTGGACACCACCGATGTAGACTGACACAACGCACTTGCTCAGTTGTGTCCAGCTTGCACACAGTTGCCTTATTTACCCTTCAACAGCCTTCCCTGGACACACGTGAGCAGCATGGCACAGGGATGGCTCTGCCAGTAGCAATCCATCCCCCGGAACAGGCTTGATGCTTAATCATCTCTATCCTTTTCCCCACTGGCAAAAAGCCAGCGGTCCAAAAGGCAACAACTCTGCCTGAAGAGCAGCATCACTCCAACCTTCAGCTTGGAGCTGGGGTTCAGCATGATGTACTTCAAAGTGTTCTGGATGTTTTCTGTCCAAGAGGCCAGCCAGGTAACCGTGTTGTCGAAGCGCACCTCCTTCCACTTGTGCCCTTCTGGTGGCTCAGGGATCTTGGAGTCCCTGTGGGCAGAGCAGCGTTTACAGCCTTCAGACCATAGAGAAGAAACAGGTCATCAACTCAACTGCTTCCTCACAGCAAGCCAAGGATGGTCAACACATTGCAGCATTACTTGCAAAAAAACATATAGCCCACCCAAAATTGCTCCACAGCATCATCAGGCCTTTCTCCTTTGGATGCTGGTGACAACAGGAGAACTTGATGGGCTGGTGAGGAGCGTTTTGAATCAAGGCCATAAAGTCTTCATACGGGTGGTTAAGACCAATCCAACTCACATAACTTAGAGGGCAAACACTCTTAACCCAATCCAGTGAGTTCAAGCCTGAGGATGTACCAAGGAACGACTACAGGAGACAACAAAACCCCACAGCACCTCAGGGCAGAGATGTGCTGTTTATCCCAGTCCCAAAAGCAGCTCAGCTTTCAGGAGCTCAGCTCTTCCCGTGGCAACTCACTTGCTGCAGTTGATGACAACATCTTCTGGCATGATCCTCTTCTTCAGCATGCCCATTTTGGGGTGGTCACCACGTCCACGGAACAGCCCCGGTGGCTCGGTTTTGTAGTTGCCTATCTTCTCCCGGTGTCCATCAAGGATGCAGTACCCGTATTCCTCTTGGATCTTATCTGCCTCCTCCTTCAGTTTCTGAAACGAGCACCATCCCACCATCATCTCACAGGATGAAACCAAAATCCCATGAGTCGTGCCTGCCTATCGCTCCCCTTCTTTCCCTGGAGAAAGCAAAGCTGGAAAGGCAGAGCTCAAAGGGTTGGAGGAAGATGTAAGCATGGGTCCAAGTCTACTCCCAACAAATGGCTCATCTCCACCCACTTTGCAAACCCTCATGGTAAAGCTGTCCCCACATGAGACACTGATGGAGAAAAGCTTGTATGCCACCAGACCCTTAGCAAGGTCCAGCACCCTCTGGATAGCACAGGACCCCAGATCATGATCTGAGGATGACTGGCACCCAGAAAAGCCATGAAACACGTAGCCTCTGCAGATAAACTTAATAAAGAGGAACGTGACAGTCATGGAGGGATGGAGTTTGGCCCAGATCAGAGTATAACACCAGGAAAAGAGACAAGCAGGAGCTGAAATACCCAAAGTTGTCTCAAAACATAGCAGTCAGCCCTAGATGTCATAGGAAACTGTCCTCACCTGCTTTTCCTCTTTAGGGAGTGCTTTCCGTGCCTCACTTTTGTCCACAAAGTACTGGTGGATCTCCTTGAAGTCACACTTATCCAGGTCCTTGATTATCTTCTGCTCCTCCGAGGTCATCTCCTGAGCAAGACATGAGAGGGGTTGGATAAAGCCAGGAGGCAAAACAGATTCTGCACTGAGCTGCTGCCTATGCTTCTCCTTCACAGGAAGGGAAGTGGAGACCTACATGGCAGTTCTTCAGAAAAAAAAAAAGTCAGAAGGAAGCAGCCACATCAGCTATCCTAGCCACATCCACCCCAGGGTAGACAAAGCTGCCATGGCAGGAGGCCAGGTTGCCTCCAGATGTCCGAGCTTACATCCATGGACAAACCAAACCACCAGCTCTGGGGTGAGGCAACCTCTAACCTTTGCTGTGGAAACGAGTGGTCCACAAGCATGGCTGCAAGTAGCTTGCAGGGACTGAAGAAACTTCACCAAAAGATATAAGAACTAAACCATAAAAAACCCTCATCCCCTCCATCCCATACTCACGCCTAGAGCCTGCCTGTGGACGACAGGCCTAATGCTGGGTGTTTGAAGCAGAGGGTGGACAACAAAGAAGCTCTCACAAGGGACGGTACCTTCCTCCAGTCATTGAAGAAGTTGTTCTGGAAGATCTCCTTGGTTGTGTATTCATGATCAAGCATTTTGGCGTAGAAGGTGGCAATTTCCTCTGTGGTCAGGCTCAGCTTTAGGGGTTTGCCTAGGAAGAGAGAGGACCTTCAGTACCTGGTATGGGGACAGCCCAACTCCACAGCCCCAGGCAGCTGTTCAGCAAGTACCCATGCTCAACAGTGCCAAAACAGGGACAAAGGGTGAAAACGGACAGAGTGAGAGTTCCAAACTGGTGGCTCCACAGGACAACACAAAGGTTTGCTGTCTGACCATGATCACTTCCAGGACCATGCTGAATAGGCAAGATCCCACTTGGAGATGTTTCATCTCAAATACTTTCCGCACAGATGGAGCGATCATGGGAAGCTCAAAGCTGAGATTTGTGCAACAGATACAGATGCAAGAGCTTCTCATGTTTGCCCATGGAATCTTGGGCATTGGATCCTGGATCATTTCTTGGAGGTGGAACATTGGGAGCTATGACCAGGAGCTCAGAGCAGCCCAGCCAAACCCTGCAACATCTTGGAGGGCAAGTGATGTGTCAGTCACTGAGGCCATGGGACAGACAAATTGCAGCTTAAAAGCAAAAAAATCTAATTCTCCCAGCTTGCAGGGAAACCATGCATGAGCTGACTTATAGATAAAACCCAAAAGGCATCTTAACAAGAAAAATGTTCTTTTTTCTCCAGTACATCTTCAATAGAGATACACAAGGATTTTGGTCAACAGCATGAAGATGCATTGCTTCCCTTCAAGAAACTCAGCGTCCAGCCCCACTACTGCATGGCCTGCAGCTGGGGGAGGCTGTGAGCAGAGGTGCAAGTCCCAAATCCACACACAGTTGCATTAAAGCACCACAAATCCAGCTGCATGGGAGCTCTCACCCTCCTCAGGGTGTCCTGCACAGGAGGGGATGCATGAAGCACCCTGCAACCATCAGGGGCTCATTAGCTCCCCAATAACCCTGTAACTCCTACCATGTGCAAAACCCTCCAGCTTTAACCCACAGTCCAGGCTTTATCCAATGGGATATTTAGGTCCTTTAATAATTTGTGGTCTGCAATACTTTCCCCCCCTACACACACACAGGAGAAGATACCAACTCTTTGGCCAGGCAGAGGACAACTCCACATGCCCCAGGTCCCGTCACAAGGAAGACATACCATCATAATAAAACTGCACATCATCAGGCAGCGGCTCGTAGAGGGGGGCAAAGTAGGGTCCTCGGTGCTCCAGTTGGGTCCACTTTACCCCATCTTCTTTCTTCTCCTCTTCCCACCTGGAACAGATGCACAGGGGCCCGTGAGAGCATTCCCACTCTGGAGTCTGGGACCTTGTCCCAAGGTCATACAAGGAAGATGCTCCATGAGCAGTGAGGGTTGCCACAAAACCTGGGTGAAATCCTCTTGTCTCTGCTACTGCCTTCCCCATGCTTGCAAATAAGGAAGATTGCAATATAACTCAGGAAAAAAAGTGTCTTGAGGAAGGGGACATGCTTGGCGCGGTGACATGGAGGGATGTGGGGGGAGAGGGAAGGGATGGATCAGTCAACCAAACCCATCGGTACAGGCAGAGACCCCACTGCTGAGTCACAGAAGTCACAAAAGGGGCTGCAAGTACTAAAACGTACCCTCCCTTTTGCCTCCCCAGCCCTCACTACCTCCTTTTTTTGAAGGGCATAAAAAAAAAAAATTTAAAAAGGTTCCCTTGCATATGCCAGAGGCAGACAACACACAACATTCACAGAACTCTTCAGGTTGGAAAAGACCTTTAAGATGATCAAAAGTCCAACTATTAACCCAGCACTGCCAAGTCCACCACTAAACCACATCCCTAAGCATCCCATCTACAGTTCTTTTAAATATCTCCAGGGATGGCAACTCCACCACCTCCCTGGGCAGCCTGTTCCAGTGCTTGATAATCTGATCTTAACACAAACCAGATCTTCACGCATCTCTCTCCCTTCCAGAGCAAACAGGATTTTAAAAATCACTGCAAGCCTTCGCTGTGACATCAAGATTTTTTTTTTAATTAAAACAAAATTTTTAAAAAATATAGCCAAAATGCCCACCCTGAAAATTGGAATAGCATTAAAAAGAGATAATCCAGGTCAGGGGCAGAGGAAGAAGCGTTGCCGAAAGAGCGTTGCCAGCAGAAGCGCGTGGGACAGGGAAGGGATCTGCACCCTGCAGCTCAGGCTGGCACTGGCCCCTTAATCCCAGCATCTCTGGGAAAAAAAAAAACAAGGATTGCTGGGAAAGTGCAGCAAGATTTAGATTTCAGTCTGGGGATAAAAAAAAAAAAAACACCCCAGTGTTTCTTGCTCAGCAGCGCCCCGGAAGTATTTCTGACCTTTGTCCTTCTCACGGGAAGTAGGGTGGAATAAATCAATCACATGAAAAGGTGCTTTGTGCCAGGAAAACAGAAGGTAAAAAAAGATATTAAAGAAAAAAAGAAATAAATCAACAAGCTATAGAGAATTTGGCTGAAAGCATCTCAGAAACAGGCAGCCGCAAGGGTGATTTGCAGGGTGCCGCAAGGGCTCCGACTTTCCTCCCAACCCCATGCGATCCCGCATCCCAGCGGAGCATTGCAGGCACTCACCTGTGGCAGCCCCCTGAACCTGTCCAGAGGCAAACAGGGGTGGGCTGAGGGTGACGGACCCTCCGGCCAAGTAGCGATGAGGTGAGACGCCGGTACATGGCGCCGACCACCCACAGAGACAGCGGAGGTGGAGGATGCCCAGGTCAAGCCAAGCATCCTGCCCTCAGCACCCTGCTACCCACCGGGGCACGGCGATGGTGGTACCCAAGGTATGGCCATGAGAAGCTACCACCGTGTCCAAGAAGTCCAGGTTGTGGCACTCCCCACGTGCCGGGGCAGTGCAGCCTTATGGGAAATGTAGTCCTGCACGTCATTTGGGACAAAACTACTGCAAATCGAGCTGATGATACATACCAGCTCCTCATCTCTGTGAGAGGCTCCAGCCCCCTCAAAAAGGCATTACTTAGCAAAAAAAAACCTAAGTCCTATTTGTCACATCACCTTGTGCCCTACAAGAGCTGTCCCAAAGGTCCAGGCACCCATGGGCACCTCTGTTTGGGATAACACCCTAGCAGCTCCCCACAGCCCAGGTTTGCACCAGGCTCCAAAGCACCCAGCCCCCTAAATGCTCCTTCTCTGCCCCAGATATTGGGGTCCTCTGGGAAAGAGTGACACCAAGTGGCTAAAGCCGCTGCTCCCTGCCACCTCAAAAAAAATTTAAAAAAAAAAAAAATCAGCATCCATCAGCCTCACTCATACACCCGTTCCCAATGATCTCCTACCAAAAAGCTTGCCTGGATCATCCAAAACGTGCTGCAAGAGTTGAGGGAAAAAAATGCAGCCCCTTTATATCCTCTACAACTCCCTGATATGGGTCCTGCTCTCTTGGAAGCTGTTTTATTACAGGGGGTTGTGGTGACCATCTCCTTCCATCACCCACAAGCATCTCCCTCCCCTGGCTGGGCACCAGCAAAGCCATTTTCAGAGGAATACATATTCCACATACTGTTATAAGAATAGAAAAAAATTATTTTACAAATACTATTTTGTATTCTGGGCCTCCTGTTATCTCTCATCCCCCTGCTCCTGCCAAGAGCTGAGTTGAAAGCTTAAGAAAATACAGCAGAACAGTTTAAAAAAGTAATAAAGAATTTTCATCCTTTTACCCTAATAAATAAAACTAAAGCCCAATGGCATCGGCGTTAGACCAGCCCACAGGCCAAAGGCACACAGGACACTCACCATTTCCACTTGTTTTCTGCCTCTTTCTCCTCCTTTTTAGCCTTTTTGTTTTTCTTTTCTTCTCCTTCTTCCTTAGATTTCCTTTTCCTGGTTTTCCCCATGGTCTCCTCTTCTTCATGCTTCTCTTTGCTCTTCTTCCCTTTCTCTTTTCTTTCTTCCTTTGGCTTTTTCTCCTTGATTTTCTGCTTTTTCTCTTTCCCTGGCACATCTCCCTTCCCTGCCTCACCTTCCTCCACCTCCTGCCTAATCTCTGCACTCTGGGTCTCTCCCCATCCTTCACCCTCTTCCTCATTCATCTCTTCTTCCTCCTCCTTTACTCTTTTTCCATCTTCACTTTCCTTTCTCACCTCATCTCTCTCCTCCAGTCCCTCTCCTTCCTCATCTGTCTTCTCCAGCATTTGTTCCTCTTCAAACATTTTTTCCTTCTTTATTTTCTTCTTCCCCATCTTCTCCACTCCCTCTATTTTCACCTTCTTGCGCTTCTTTGCTTTCCCCTTCTCCTGCTTTTCCCTCCCATCACCCCGTCCCTGGGTGCTGCTGCTCCCTCGCTTGGCTCTGCCCCGTCCCACTGCCTGATTCCTGCCCCCATCAGCACCCTCCTCCTCAACACCCTCCATCACATCTCCAGGGCTTTCCTCAAATTCATCCATTTTGCTCCCTCCTTTTCTCAACAATTCCTTTTCCTGCTGCTTCCTTTGCTCTTGCTTCTTCTCTCTTGCTTTTTTTCTTTTCGAGTCTTGGGTATCCCCTTGCTGTTGTGGGACAGGAGGGTCCAGCTCCTCCTCACCTTCTTTCATAGCGGTGACTCCCACATCCATCTCCAAAGCCCCAGGCTCTCCAGAAAGCAATGCAACCCCACCAGCACCACCATCACTTGACTTCGGGACCTGTGGGAAGCAGTCAATCATAGAATGGTTCAGGTTGGAACAGACCTTAAGAATTGTCCAACCCCCTTGCCATGGGTAGGGACACCTTCCACCAGACCAGGTTGCCCAAAGCCCCATCCAACCTGGCCTTGAATGCTTCCAGGGATGGGGCATCCACAACTTCTCTGCGCAACCTGGTCCAGTGCCTCACCACCCGCATAGTGAAGAAAGAAGGGGAGAAAGGTTGAAGCTGGGAAAGGAAGGTGATTATCCCAAAGCCCAGGTGCATGGAGGAGGTGGTAAGGGACATGTCTCATGCAGGATTGAGTCAGCCCTCTGGGTTTCCTACCCCAACTCCAGCCTTGGTCCCTGAGAGTTGACATTCCACCGTGGGTCCTGCTCTCTGAGGTTTGCACTGCGACCTACAGCAAAAGCACAGTCACTTCTCACTGCACTGGTAAGCAGCAGCATCCACCTCTTACATGCAAAATCAGAGGATTCCTCCCAAACAAGCCCTTGTTTCCCTTCAAGCACGGTGGCACCACAGGTGCTGCAGCAGATGGAAATATCCCAAAGCAGCAATGACTGGCTCCTGTAGGAAACGGCCCCAAATTGCAGTTTATGGGATGAGGAAGCTCAAATGAGTAGGATCATAAGATCTCCAGACCAAATGGAGGAGGCCCTGAGGAAACGTCCCCAGAAACCCCTCTGCCCAGAGAAGGGGACAGGTGTGCAAGGTTTGGCAGCACCATTAAAAGCAGGACAGAGATGGCATCAGGCTGAACATCATGGACACACTGGAGGAAGAGACCTTATGATGGGACATATGTCCTCAGACTGTGGGGACAAGCTCTCCCCCTCCCAAGAAGGCACCCTGAACACTGGTACAACAAGGAAAAGCACAGCCTTGTCATTGCAACGAGCTGCAAGACCAGGAATGTCCAGATCCATGACCTCCACCATCAGCAATATGGGTGGGAAATGAAGGAACATTTCCCTGGTCAGCAAAGAGGTCCAGTGAATTTTGAGGATTTCTGTGGGACTTGCAGACACTATAAAGCACCAACTTGCCCCTATAAAATACTTTCTCCCAAGGCTTCTCCAAACCAGGCAGGGAGTTGGGAACCTCATCTTTGAGTTGTTCATGTTCCGGAAGAGCAAAGCAAGAGATTAACCAGGGAAGAGCAAGCACAGCCTAAACCAAGCCAGGTTGAGCCCATGTCTCCACAGGGTTGAGGTGAAACACGAGGCTGTCCCTGCTGGGTCATGGCCACCTCCAAATCAAGTGAAATGCCCATCATGATGTTCTGCAGCCTATCCCCAACTTGTGATCAGCACACCTCCACAGAAATCCCCCAACTTTTCCTGGCCAGCAGGTGAAAAGCAACCAGAGTTACATCCTCCAGCCCATGCCAGGCAAGGTTGGAGCTGAGCTCAGGCCCTTGCACCAGCCCATGGGTCAGTTTGTAAGCATGGCCAGTTGCCCCAGTGCCACCCAGGAAGGAGCTGGGAGCCAGGTTTCTCCATCCAAGGAGAGTGGTGATGGCTCTCCTGCACATCCAGGTGAGCACAAAGAGAACAGAGCCACAATTTCTGCTTTTAGCCAAAAACATCCCGCAGACATGGTTTCTGCAAGGGAAGGGGAGATTTTTGGCCCATTTCTAAAATTTCATTTAGGGTGATGGGACAGAGCTATACAGGGCTCAGGAACACCTTTGAGTTTGTTTGGGATAAAGACAGCAAGTTCCCAAAAAAAAACCACCCAATGGTCGGATGATTTTTCCAGGCAGCCGGAGCACACGTTACACAATCTCCACTAAACTCATTAGGGCAAACGGCCCGGCAAAACACGCTCGGCCCTTCCAATCTCATTAGCAGCCAGAGCACCAGCAGATTCATGACTCAGAAGGCAAAGTCCTGCCGCCTTTTGGGATCGGCTCCTTCCCCAGAAGGTCTTATTAGAGGCCTCTCGCTGGACATAAAAGCCCCTGCCTCTAAGAAGCAGAGAGGATTAGCCTGCTAAGGGACAACTTTATGAGTTCAGCTCCCTATCTCTGCCCAGATCTAGCATGGGGTGAGAGAAAAACATCCTCTTCCCAGGCTTTGCAAGGCTGGTTGTCCCCACTAGCATTTCCCCACCGCCTACCTCCTTATTTATGTAGGTATGTGCATCTAAGCGACTTCACCCTGCTGACTCGAGCATCCTTTGCAAAGTTGGATGGGGCCAGGAGACTCCCTTTCCACCCTCAAATCCCAGGATGAGGCCTCAAATTCCACTTGTGATGTTTTTGGCAAGCTTTAAGGTCACTGAAGGCACCAGGACGTGGCCAAGCTGTGCAGCGCAGCGCAGCACAGCACACTCTGTGCAGCAGAGTGGTCTCAGTGATACAGGATGGAAAACCGGGGCTGTGCAACTCCATGGCAAGAAGAGAAAGGACAAGTTTCTGGTTCTCTGGGCAAAAAAAAAAAAGCATTCAGAAGGTTGCTCAACTGACCTTGAAGAGTCTTTCAGCCCCACTGATGGCCCTTGGTGGAGGGTTGAGTCAGTCTCCTCCTGAAAGATATTAACAGTGTTGATCTGGGAGTGGTTAGCTGGCATGGGTACCCCAACAGCAGCATCGTCCCCAAGCAACCACCCACCCCTTCGATGGCAACCTGCCAGGCCACAGTACCCACATCCCATTGACATCGCCTTGCCCTTCCCTCAGCCACTTCAGCTAGAAACCGGGAGCCCAAAACAGGAAGAGTTTTCCAAGCACAAGGAGAGCTTTGAGGTTTTATGGGGTTAGGAAATCCCTGTCTTACTTCCAACAACACTGAAAAGGTATTTTACAGAGCAAGTTCATGAAAATTATCACTGCTCCTCAACCATTGTGGTCATTAGATGTGTTGCTGCTATCAGGGCACTGGTCCAGAACAGCAGAAGGGATGAGAGGGCTCCAGAACAAAGATGCATCAATGAGAGCATATGTGCATCCACACCAGCTTGGTCCTTAGAAGATTAAATGACCCTTGTAGCAGATGGCAAGGGAGAAAGAGAGGTGGGGGGCAAAGCCACAGGGTAGGAAATACAAGGGTGAACAGAAGGCAAGGAAAAAGAAAAAGCAAAGCATAGGGAAGATGAGGACAGGACCTAGAAGATGAGGACAGGACCTAGAAGATGAGGACAGGACCTAGAAGATGAGGACAGGACCTAGAAGATGAGGACAGGACCTAGAAGATGAGGACAGGACCTAGAAGATGAGGACAGGACCTAGAAGATGAGGACAGGACCTAGAAGATGAGGACAGAGCCCTAAGACCTGACCCATGGTGGCCACCAGAAATATTACTACACTGTTCGCACGCTTGTTTTCAAAGCTGAAGCCAGGTTCTTCTGCTCTTGGCCATGCAAGGCTACGTCTAACCACACGGCGCCCTGAAACCCATCCCAGCTTCACCCAACGCTTGCCAAACATCGAGGCTCTTGTTATAAATTCTGACTTCCCCAAGTTTCTCTTTCGAAGGCTTTCAAGGGAGGCCAAAACCACACAGGGATTTTTCTTGAAAGCTGCTGCTGAGTTAACTCATTAAGGGGGGAAAAACCTGAGTTAATTATAGGTTGGTTATGACAGCATACACTTTTGTTCCCTGGGAATACGCCTGCTCTCGAATTCACAATCCTTCAGCTGCTGTCACAAATCAGGTTGTTAAATGCAAGAGCAGACAACCACGATCTTCCAAAAAATAAAAAAAAAAAATTCCTGCATGCAAATGTCTTGCACAAACACTGGCAACACCCGGACACCGACCGCAGGCACCCTTGGGGGGTTTCAAGACTGCAGCTCTGATCACATCCATCCAGGAATGTTTGCTGACATTTCAGCCACTGTTTGCAAGAGGAATGGAGACTCACCACAGGGAAGAGAAAAAAGCATCTCTCCTGGTTTTATGCACCAAGAGGACAAGCGCAAGATGTTAACGTGGGCAAAGCAAAATGTAAAGGGAATCAACCAGGAGCTGTGCTTTCCAGCATCATCCCAGGAACAGCAGTGAAGAACAGCAGTACAGAACGCTGTCAGGATGAGACCAATCCCAACCTTGTGCTCGGGAAGTGATGGAGTCATCTATGTCCTGGTACTCCCCATTAGTGTCATCCACTTGGTCCAACACCAATATGTGACTGATTCAACCCCAAAGCCACATGCATCTGACCTTCAGGCATTCAAGATGCTCAGAAGATCCCTTTTAGGGGCTTGCACCCAACCACAAGCTGTAGGACAGCATCCTCACACCTCCCTTGAGAGCTACCCACACGAGTGCTCCTTAATCCTCCAGCGCAGAGACCACCACGTACCAACCCAGCTGCAGCTCCCTCCTCTGCTTGGATCCCATCCCGCAGGCTCACAGCGAGAGCTTTCCCTTCCGCAGCCTCTTGCTTTACAGAGCTGCTTGGTCAAAAAGGAGACAGAGAAGAAACAAGTTTTTCCCAATTAAAAACTCATTTTGATAATCAAAGCAGCCCAAGGAGAGCAGAGTTAGATGCATGACTCTGGGGTGAACTCAGATGTGGAACCTCAACATGTGTCCAGTTCTGGAGCCCCCAACATAAGAAGGACATGGACCAGCTGGAGAAGGTCCAGAGGAGGGCCACCAAGATGATAAGAGGGATGGAGCACCTCTCCTATGAAGAAAGGCTGAGAGAGTTGGGGCTGTTCAGCCTGGAGAAGAGGAGGC
>JAAGAY010139425.1:0-17471 GCA_011801015.1 Ardeotis arabs
TTGGTGAAGCCATGTTGGCTGTCACCAACCACCTCCTTGCTCTCCATGTGCCTTAGCATGCTTTCCAGGAGAATCTGCTCCATGACCTGCCAGGCACAGAGGTGAGGCTGACCGGCCTGTAGTTGCCCAGGTCCTCCTTGTTCCCCTTGCAGATCTGTTATACAGATTGTATTTACTAACACAGCATGTATATGCCATAAATGTGTAATAAGCTTGCAGAATTAAAATCTATCAGGAAAAAGAAAGGTAGTGACCTCTTTATTAGCAAACTATGGCCAGCGGCTGTTCAGAAAGAATGACAGAGCTAATGATAATTAAAAAGAAATATTAGATAATGAAATAACAAATTAAGAGTACTATTAGAATGAGAAGTGATGTAAATCACAATCTTTGCCTTCATTGATTTCTCTAATTGTTTTATAGCAATTACAAGAAGTGAAGCGCTTAGAGGTTCATTAACATTTGCTGCTAATTTTTTTCTAATTTGTTTATCGATTTTGTTTATCCTAACTTTGACCAGAGTAATGGAAAAAATGATAATGTAGAAATCAATAGCTCTCTTCTAACCGTGTGATAGCTAGCCATTTGAGATGTCTGGAATGCAGGACAGGATTTTAGATAAGGACAGCAATTCTGAAATAGAGACCTGTCAGTGGATATTAGGATTAGATATTAGGAAAATAATTTTTTACAATGAGTGTGGTGGAACACTGGAACAGGATGCCCAGAGAGGTGGTGGATGCCCCATCCCTGAAAACATTCAAGGCCAGGCTGGAGGGGGCTCTGAGCAACCTGATCTAGTCAGGGATGTCCCTGCTCCTTGGAGGGGGGTTGGACTAGATGAATTTTGAAGGTCTGTTCCAACCCTAACCATTCTGTGATTCTAAATGTAGCATTTATCCAGAGGTAGTGTAAAATAAGAGAAGGTAGAAGCACTGTCTTATCTCCTCTCCAGCTTTCTGGCTGAATCTAGGGATTATTCAGAGAATGTGCTGAAAGAACAATTTGAGAAGTAAAAAGAATTAAGAAAGGGCAATTATGGGAAGCATATGGAAGACCAGATGGGATGATTGATTCTGTCAATGAAGGCTCTAAATGGAAAATTCGGCTTAGGCTTGAGAGGACAATACCGTTTACTAAATCAGCAGGAGATATTTAAGATACATGGTAAGATGAAAATGTTATTGTATGATGTCCCGTGCACATGGGCAATCAGGAACATCAAGTCTGCCTATCATTCTTCTTTCCCTCTACAGTGCAGTAACACAAACTATTCAAATCTATGTGCTTCACAAATTAAATAAATTATTTTATCCAATGAGTATGAAATAATGAACATTTTTAGTCTCTTAAGAGCTGTTGTAGTAGCTCTTCAGCAGTTTACCAGACTTCTAGAGAAGAAAGTTTGGTTATTCAGTCTCTTGCAATGGATCTGTGTGCTTTGCAGAAATCCTGTTTACTGGCGTGGCCCATTGCAAGAAATAAAAGTTGTCAGAGCTGCGAGTGCATCAGAGCTGAGAGAAACCCTAGTGCTGCACAAAGACAGTGTTCTAAGCAGATCTAAGTTCTTGTTTATACATCTGTGGGATTCAACAACCAAGTGTCTTCCCAGTTATATGTTGCATCAGAAGAATAAACTACAAGGCTAAAAGCCTTAGTGAGTGTGTGGTGGTTTTTTTGCAACTTTCCTGATTGACTTGTTTTATTTTTAATTTTCACACAAGTTTGAGTGCTGTAATTTTGATTTTGGAATTAAAAAAATTAAGAGATGTGTGTGGGAAACATACCGAGTGCAGTATTTTTGTGAAAGGAAATATTCTGCTTTCTCAGAATTTAGAACAGCAGAACCATATGAACTGAAAGAAAGAGAAAATTTGTTGTTGTTTTTTTTTTTTTACTTTTCTTAGATATGCACGTCTTAAGATGATCCTCACAGAAACAGGCAAGCAATAAACAAATTTAAAACATAGGTTAAAACAACTCTACACTGTATAGTCTCTATTACCTTTCCCTAATGGGATAGAGGAGTTTCAGTAGCCTGTACAGGCTGACAGTTTAAGATATACAATTACAATGATGGTCTGTCTTAGACTTTTCTACTGTTATTCTGAGGCAGACTTCACAAGCGTTTCATTTCCCTGCAATTATATTTTGAATAAAGCTAGCTGATTTCTAAGGCTAGCTAAATATCCTTCTTGCTTTGAGTAGTTTGATGGGCTTCCAGTGTTTTTGTATTTCAGAGTGGTGTCGGAGTATTCACACTGTCACTACAAAACATGTGGATTATGGTTGCAAATTTATTACACACTGCAGTGCTTGCACGCCTTCTTACAAGTGTTGTGCTTCTGAGGCCATGCTAACTGTAAAGTGAGGGGAGAAGGCAGGTGTCTGGTGGCCAGGTTAGCAGGAGAGCTGAGTATTGAAGAAGCAGAATTAGAAAGTGAAGGATAGGTGTTCAGGAGGTGGTGGGAGGATGAGGAGACTGGAGCAAGGTCTTGGGTGTTTTCTTAAAGGAGAGGTGTGCTTTTGTATTGGAGTCAAAGGGGAGCGGTAAAGTGATAACAGTGGTAAGACCAGCATTTATTCACATAACAAATTCCTTATTTGCTTAGTGTAGAAACCTCCCCACCTTTTCCCCCTTGTTGATTAGTATATGTACCAATATAATTTTAAAATAAAAGCTTCCAATCATTAAAAAAAGATTTTAGGTTTTGAAGAGGTGAAGAGTGATGCTTTAGGTATAGAACAAATGTGAATTAATTACATTTTCTTCTGGAGTTTGTTTTCAAATCATCTTCTGTTGCCTACTCTCTTTCTGAATTTGGTTGAAGAAAAGCTTTTACGAACTTAATCTGTTTGTTTTTCTTTCCTCTCCACAGGCATGTACGCTAACATGCATTCATATAAAATTAATCTCCTGAATTTTGTCCAGTGTTCTGAGTTCTCTATTGCTTCAACTGACTTTGGTCTTCTCTCACTGTGTGTTTGCCATTCTAATTAATTTATCATCAGACTGTTCCTTTTTAAAATTGGAATGTTACAGAATTTCTAATTTGCTGCCTTTTCATCGTTTGACACTTGTAGAAACTTTAGCACGTTTTCCCATTTGATTTAATTTTTAAAACTTTCTTAACATTTTAATATACTTCTCCTCTTATGGCTATTTCTGATTATAAGCTCATAAATAGTTAGCTTACAATATTAAATGTTTTGACATAAACTACTGTGTGATTTCATCTGCTTCCTTTAAGGAAAAAAAAGCCTTGGTTTTCCTCTTAAGTTCGTTGACCTACTTGAATGTAGATCTGGACCACAAAGAAGCTAATATAAGCATTTTCACTAGCGTAAAGAAATAAAAATAATGGACATTAATTTCCTCACTTTTTAATATGGAAATCTTAAGACTTATTAATATATTTTTAAAAAATACACTTCTTACTTATTTTTTGAGTCTGTCTTGGGTATTTAGAAAGTAGTTCTTCATATTTCATTAGTTTAAAATTAAGGAAAACAATTTACTTTCCAGTTTTCTGGTTAAATTGCGTGGTGCTCTTGTTTGTCATTGTCTTAATCAGGAGAGCACAAAAACCAGTTACTTCCCTGTTATTCCTAAGATGTAAAAGCTTTTAGTTCTTTTTCTCTGTTGAAAGAACCTCCTCTTAAAATATCTCTAAATGCACTCTGCTAGAGAACAGTCTCCCCATCACAATATAGTCTTAGAATTTGCTACTCATATATGCATTTATCTGTATATAAAACATGAAATGTGAAATAAAGATCATATTTATGGAATGTGTATAGCAGGTATGGGCTTCAATTTGCAGATTGACTGCTGCTGAAAGGTTGGATTACTTGCTGAGGGCCTTATAAAGATTTTTCTCACACTTTCAGTGTTGGATAATAGGTTTCACTGAAGAAGGGCAGCATAAAATGAGAGTGGCTCTGACAGCTGATGATGCCTTCGCAGAGGTGATGGGGAGGTTTGCAGTGTTGGGGTGAGCTGGAGACAGTGTTAGTGGTCACAAGATTCAAGTGCCTAAGAGCTGGAAGGAGTCTGGGGAAGAGGGACCTCTGGAGTGTCCTGGTACAGAGTGGGTTACAGAGGCTTTTCTTGCTGACTTTGCTTGCCCCATGTCAATTTAGTGGCATGCCTCCTTCAAAATGCACATGTCCAAACTGCACATCCTTTTCCTTTCAGTCTCTATTTGGAGCTACCACCTGTGCCATAGCTTTGAATCCTGAACAAGCTATGTTGTGCTGTTTTAAATAAAATTCCTGACTGACAATCCTGTTGCCCTAAAATGAGAACTGAAAATGTAGGAACAGGTTGAAGCAGTTATTTCTGACTTTGATATCAACTAATAAGATTTGGAGAATCCAATTTCCGAAGTGTCTGAGAAGCTCTCAATTTATAGCTGAATTTCTTCACAGTACAAGGTCATGCTGTGCCTGTTCTTTACTGTTGTGGCTGCCTTGTAGTAGATGGAGAGATATTTTTACCTAGGCACATTTTGAGAGCTGTGAAACTGGTGGTATTTGTTGAACATTTTGACCTAAGTAAATGCAAAATATTACTAATAAATTTACAGTTGAGATAAAATTATATAGTATTGTTCAAATTTACCTAGGCTTTTCTTGCATTTGCTTACAGTGTACTTGTTAATCCTTTGTGAAATGGAAATATTCTTTACTATCTTAAAGTAAAGAAGAAATGACTTGCAGAAAGTTTGCCCCTGCGTATACATTCTTTTACACTTTAGATTTAATTTTACCTTTCTACAGTAATACTATGCAAGCTAATAAATCTCTCTCTTATTTTATAGTTTGGGAATACATGCTACTGCAATTCAGTTCTTCAGGCACTTTATTTTTGTCGACCATTTCGAGATAAAGTCTTAGCATACAAGAGTCAACCAAGAAAAAAAGAGAATCTCCTTACATGCTTAGCTGATCTCTTCCACAGTATAGCCACCCAGAAGAAAAAAGTCGGAGTAATACCTCCCAAGAAATTTATAACAAGATTACGAAAAGAAAATGGTAACTTATTTTTTTTCTTGCATAATAGTCATAGCAATTATGATCGAATTCTGAAGTTGACATAGTGAAATACCTACATATTTATTACTTGTGGAAAGTGTTCTTGGTCCTGCAGTATAAAGAAGAGGTGACCCTAGAATAAAGATGTAACCCTGGAGCCGTTTTGAGAGAGAATCCTTGTCTCTCTCTCTCTCTCTCCATGTAGAACTGAGTGTATTGTCAGTGGCTGCTTATGAAATTGCTTGCTAATTTTGCCTCTCTATAAATTATATTTTTATAATAAAAATTCACTGTAAAGCTTTTGTTCTGTGTTTATAAAAACATTACTCTTTGAATGCAGGAATCAGTCTCCCAAACTGAGTGTGTAGAAAGGGTGTTAAGACTTCCCTGCAAGAATCTAGCTTAAAAACCCACACATTTTAAAATTCATTTAGAATTCATGCAATACTAGCTTGACCTGCTTTTTAAAGGATTAATGAATTTTAAAATCAGTAAGTAGTTTTGGCTAATTTTCTTTAGTGTAATTGATATCATAAATTTCTAGAGATTTCCAGAGATTTTTAACATTTCTTGCTTCTTATCTACAAGGCTAATTGGTTGAAATGTTTTAGAAAATAATTCAGTGTTGAAATACAAATTAAACCTTGTGATCTATGACTTTATTTGGATCCTCTTTTTTAAAAATGCAGCTTTTTCCTAAAAAATAATGACTAGATTTAAATAAACTGTATAGGGTACCATATTTAACACTGCTGCAGTAGAAATGTTCATACTGTTGTAATCTCTCCAAGACTATATATACAGACTAAAAAAAAAGTGTTTAAATATTATTATGACCATTTCTGTAGTAAAAACAAGAAATAAAATATTATAATAACATTGATAATTTAAAGTGACCTCTCCAGCAAATGCTTACTGTGAGTTGTAATAATATTGTTAAAAAAAAGCTCTCCAGTAGTGTACAATCTGTTACCTATGCAGAATAGAAAACTGCCATTCAATTCTTTGGTAAGTATACTTGAGTAAGTATGCTTATATGTTGATACATTTACAGAAATAGTTCATTATGTCAATGAATGTTGACTAAGTATGACAAATGTGGAGAATGGTTCAAATGGAAAGCAGAAAGTAAACCACAGGAGTCATTAAGTTATTTTTAGAAAGTGTTCTTTTTAATGCTTAATTATGTCATGACACTAAAATTCTAAGCTGGAAAAAGCAATTGTAAAATCTTTGTTGGAGAAATCAGATATGAAAGTTCAGCTGTTGCTGGCTTTTGAGGTCTCTTTTAATGATGATACTCTCACCTTATTTACAAGTAAATGGCTAAATTGTCAGGCAGCAATTACATGGACATCATGCATGCTATTAAGTGTGTATTTTAAAGGGATATAATTCTGAGCTTTAAAAAAGAGTTAACGAATCAGGTAGGTGTGCAACACCAATCTAGATTCTGTTCCAGTCTATATCCAGATATACCAGGGATGACTGATAACATAATCTTAATTTATTCCAGACTGCAATGCTGCTATTCCATCTTTATTTTCAAAGTCTGAATACAACATATATGAATGACCTTAAAGCTTAACTGTCTGGGAAGCAGCTGCTGGGTTGAAGTCAGCTGAAGATATACTGTTATGTTTGCTTAAATTTGTTCTAATAATAAAATGAGCAATGTGTAACTTTCTTTCTGTTCTACTTAATGCTTATTTACTGACTGGGCACATAGCCCTGAGAGGATATAACACTATGAAGAATCTCTGAAGTGTTTTACCTCAAGAGACTTGCAGCTCGTGTTCTGCCTTGGCTTACTTGATTAAATGAAGACCTTACAGTTGGCTAGATTTAGACTTAAACTTATTCTTCCTTCACAAAAATAGTGTAGTAGTTCATTAAATAAGCTACTTAGTTCATACTTTTGGCTGACCTATTGTACTACTTAGTGTCTCCAGATGATCTAGATTAGCAGCAAATTCTACCTGCTTTGCTAATAACTCGGCTTTTTTTTTTCTATTTGAAGTTTACTCCTGGATGCCATCAAGTAAATGATAGTAAAGCTTCCAAGTAGTCCCTGTATGTACTTCAAAACCTAAGCTTCACTGAGTATCTTTTTCATTCATCTCCAGTCCTGGGAACTATCCCTCCACTCAAGGCCAGTCTCTTAGTATATTCTTGGAACTACAAGCAAATTGCAGGTTTTGATTAATTGAAGTAACTGCACATTAAAAGACTTGTATGATATTAGCCAGTGATATAGAATGCGTTTTACATTGGCAGGTAAATTTCCTTGTTACAATTACTGGTCAGAGAGCAAAGAAGTAACTATTACTAAATCCAATTAAATGTCTTTATGGTTTTCTTAGTCCTGTTTCTAACGTGAAGATTTGTAGCAGCAGAAGATTTATCAGGTTGTTATCCCAGGGGACTACAATAAACGATGTTTTCAGGATAGTACCAATTTAACATAAACAGGAGACTAGACTTGTAAGAAAGAGAGTTCAACTTTGTGCTTTAATCTGCATCATTGCTATGCATCATAAGTATGTGCCAGTGAAACTTCCACTGAATTGATCCTAAGACTGTTATGATTAGAAATGTTGACAATCTGAAGATATGAAGTGGAAAGCATAGTAAATCCCTTATTATCTGTCCAACAAGTCCACCAGTAAAAAAGGTGCCAGATATGCCAGTCTCCAGAAGCAGTATTTCAGATCTTGAAAGACAGTTCTGTTTATTACTTGAGGTCCTAGTTTGAAACCTGTTTGCTCTTGCTGTGGCTAGAACTTTAGGCTAATTTGTCATGGCTTATACAAATACTACCTTACTTAAAGAGCTTTGAGAAAGAAAATAGTTGTTTAAAAATATCTGTGAATGTAAGCTGACTTGCCCTGCCCTCTTCCCACTGCCTATTTTTTTGTCTTAGTTTATGAAGTATGCATTTTGGGTTGGTGTTGTATTGTCATGAATGATTGAAGATGTGAAATAAAGACATCTTCTGTTGTTTTATCTTGTAGAGCTTTTTGATAACTATATGCAGCAGGATGCACATGAGTTCTTAAACTATCTATTAAATACAATTGCGGATATCTTACAAGAGGAAAGAAAGCAAGAGAAACAAAATGGTCGCCTACCTAATGGCAACATCGACAATGAACATAACAGCCCACCAGACCCAACCTGGGTTCATGAAATCTTTCAGGGAACATTAACTAATGAAACCAGATGTCTTACATGTGAAACCGTAAGTCTGTATATAGTTCATAAAATTAATTCTTCCATGTTTCAGAACTGTGTTTTGCGATTCATTTATTTCAAGAGGCTAACATACTAGATTAGTTTCTGTCTTTATAAATCTTATGTTCTATGAACATTTGCATTTTTTCTTTGTTAGGGAGAAAATTTCAGCAGCTGATGCATGAATTGTAGGAAAAGGCTTTTGGTCAATATTAGGAAAATACCCAATTGAGTTTTTGTCAGTGTGATCATAATCAACTTCCAAATTTAGATGAGAAAATTCTAAATTGATGTATTCCTAAGAGCAGTGATGCCTGCTACTTGGAGATGTGGAGTTATTCTCAAATCTAATGTCTTAGTAGCTTAATGTCATGCTTACTGATACTTTCCATAAATAAGTATTCTGAATCAGTTTCCACTGATTTCTAGTTTTTGAATTTAAAGCTATTGAAATCAAGATACTATGGCTGGCTTTCGGCACAGAGACAGTAGACTGGGATTCTCAAAGAACATAATTTAATGTTCAGGAAAAGTAATCCTTTCCTAGATGTCTGTCCGCATAAATTTTTCTAATACTAGACCCTGAGAAATAAAACTACATCTTTGAGTAAGCTATACTAAAATTTTCTTTGAGAATAGCTCTACAATAAGAGAAAGCATATATTTCAAAAAAAACTTACAATTGAATTTTACTCACTTGAGAAACAAAAAAGCAGCATAATTTGAAAATTACGGCAATTCTGTCATGATCCGTGCCTTAGATATTGTAAAAAGCTAAATGACTAAATTTTTTGTATGACTTCAAATCTATATTCCTCTATTTAATTAGGTAGTGCACGTATTTCAGTATGATGTTGGAAAGGAGGAATTAATCGAATTAAATCTATATATTTCACATATAATTTTCTCAGTGTTCTAGAAATACTCGCCTCTCTTTTGTTTCAAACAAAATAGCTTCCTAATGACATATGTAATGTAACTGTAGACATCAGTAGATCATGGTATTTTGAGTAATTTAGGTGCTGATTTCTAGCTACCATATTTTCTTTCCTGCTAGATTTCCTTTCTCTAATAACAATTTCATGAAAACTGTCAGTTGCTTTTCTTTTAGTTCTTGAACTGATTTTTTTTTCCTTCTTGAAACAAGAGTTTAGCTTAATCTTTTAATGTGACTGACATCATTACCTTTCCTCACTATGGCATAGGGAATTACTACTGTCAGGAGTTTGATCTAGATACAATCCTTAATACAACTTAAAAATGCTGATATGCTCTTTGCCAGCATATTTT
This sequence comes from Ardeotis arabs, assembly GCA_011801015.1. Lineage (NCBI taxonomy): Eukaryota > Metazoa > Chordata > Aves > Otidiformes > Otididae > Ardeotis > Ardeotis arabs. The sequence continues at coordinate 9,562 of JAAGAY010139425.1, forward strand.
ATTAGTTATCAGGCCTATCACAATTTTGAGAGTTTTACTAATATTGCTCAGTTGTATTTTTCTGTTAGCTATTGCTGAACAGGCTATACCATATCTGCTTGCCACTGTGCCTCCTTGGATAGTTGAATTTGAAATTCGGTGTTCTAATACACATTTTTTTTAGCATATCAGGGCCTTTATTTTCCAAGTCTTAATAACCTGGAAACTATTTTATCAGCTTCTGTCTACCCAGTGTATCAGCTTGTGTCTAGTTAAAACACAGCTACCTGAAAATGGGCACTTAGAAACACATTTAGACACATTATTCACAGAAATACTACTTATTTAGTGTCTTATTTTGAAATATAATGAACATATATGATTGTTTTAATGTTTATTGGAAGCTGTTGGCATTTAGAGTATTCCTGTGTTTAGAAATATAACTTAAAATGTCAGGAATACTTGGATATAGCTCATGTAGAAGATTACAGAGCAATAGTGGATTAATTAGTGCTTCTTAATTATATTAGTATATTTTTATTTAAATTTGGAATGTAATGCATACTTAAATATAAAGCATAATGTATCTTTGCTCTAAGTGAGAATGATCATCTTCTAACTGGCCAAACCGACTCAACGTTCCTAAAATCAGCATGGCAAGATTTTATTCTGATTTCAATTGCCTTGATTATAGAAAGGAGCTTCTCTCTAGAGCACGCTGTCTCATTAGTCCATCTTTAAGGTGAAAAATTAACTGACTAAGGATTTATCCTCAGTTTAAGTATGGACAGTAGAATATAAGGAACATAGGTATGATTCTTTGACAAAGATTTGTTCCATGGGTCAAGCCACACTGTAAAATGAATAAATTACAAAATTAATTGTAAGTTGTCTTTACATGCTTTTAATGTGATTTCTTGTTATAATGCTTTCCTCCTTCCTTGATAGAGGCAGTATGATGAAGTGGCAAATTTTTGTGGCTAATTCATAACAATGGTCTACAAGTTCATTTGTTTTACAGATTTCTCTCACAATTTAAGGAAAGAATAACCGTAAAACAGAAAATAATGCAATTGACTTCATTAAGATTAAATTTGAAACAGCTAAATGTGAGCAGGACTTCTACAGAGAAAAATAGGAAATTGTCTTGGGTCCAAACCACCAAACATATTGATAACGTTTTTCTCCAGCTGATGTTCTTACTCTAGTGTTCAAATGACTCTACAAGGCATAACATTCTTTGGCTCCATTCTACGTTAGTCTGAAAGAAGGCAATAAGGAAAATCTCAGTCTCAGTGGTCAGTCTTACAGCTGTACTTTTTCTTCTTCCTTTTTTTTTTTTTTTTAAAATTTTTAAACCAAGATAAATCATGCCCTTTGTTTCTACTTGATTTAAAAATAGTTTCTATCTTAGCAGATATGGGAGCCTATAGTTGCAAAAGCTTTTTTGTCGGTGAGCTGACTCACATTGCTAGTGAAATTCCAAACTGAAAGAAATACAGGTTCCATGAGTGTTAGCCTTCTGAGTTTTCTATTCTGTGTGGCATTGGTCGTCAGAGTACAGTTGAGTTGTTTGAGTGCAAGTTATGGCCTTGATGTGAGAACAACATCCCATCACCTTTAGCTAGAATGTTGGAACACCCAGATTCTTCACTATTATTCAGATGCTCCTGCTGGGAGCATTCACATGGCTTTTTGAATACATCAGGTCTTGATTCTGCAAGTGATGAGGTTTTCTGATGCGTCCATCTTTTTTTTTTATTCTTCAGATGACTGAAATATATATAATTGGTGACTTTAGTCTATGGAACTTAGTGATGTTTATTTGAAACAGAACCTCTACAGAAGAGGGAGGAGGGGGGCTGGTTAGAGATTGACTTTATATAATTTTCCTTTTTTAAAAAATAAAACTGTATGAGTTAATGTTGGGAAAAAAAAGTACTATTCAAACACGAGTGCTCAAATAATCTTAAAAATTAAGAGTAGCAATTTCTAAATTATCAACATAGATGGAAAAAATCCACTTGGCTGTTCTTTCTATAAAGCTGTTAATGATTCCTCATGATCCTAAGTGCACAATGGACTGGCTAACTTGAGAGAGGTTCTTTAAGGCAGTATTATCAATATTCTCACTAAGAAAGGAAGAATTCCTTTTGCGAACTTCCGATTTCACTACCAATCTCTTTTTAACAAAGTACAGCACATCCCTTTCCTCTTCTCCATCTCCTCGCCACCCTTACAGCTTCTGCGTGGGATAAAGCCGCCTGTGAAATCTTTATTGTTTAATGGAAATTTTTTTTATTACACCGAGAGGAAGAATTATCTAATTGCATGTCTGAATAACACTGATCATATAACTCGTTAATTCCAGCTGTCCTAGTTGAAGACTACAGCAGAGTATTTTGTAGAACTGATTTTTTTTTTCTCTGAGCCGTTCTTAATCCTTAGGCTAAGATGATTTCCACCAGAGTTCTTAGTGTTCTGAACTCAGGTTTGCTAATTCCAAAAGTGGTTTACAATGGGATATTTTGAAGAACTGTCCACACACTTAAACCGTAGTACATCCCTGAAGACAGGAAACATGCAGCACACTGAAGGTGCAGGTGGCTTTTTTTTTTTTTTCCACCCTAAAAACATATTGGAAGTTTTCCATGTATGTTCCGAACATTACAGTTAGGCATCTAAATGGTGTAGTAGATGTGATGTATACTGGCATAGTGACATTTTTTGTACATGTACACTTACTCTTGGAAAGATTAGCTATGGATGAGTGGGAGGAATTCTTGCCTAGTTCTATCATAGATATTAACAGAAGCTTTTAAATTAATTTTTTAGGTTTTTGGATTTGCCCTATGATAGTCTCAAAAATAGTTGTCTTGACCACCTATATTTTTCTTCTCCCATGTATGCTGTCCTTAGGAACTATGTCTTTCTCATCTCTTGATAATCAGAGAACAACTTTCCAAATTATTTTTATTCTGAGTTGAAAAGAGAACATAAATCTTACATGTTTTAAAGATCAACTTACATTAGTTCTCCTTTAGCTGTTTAATTTTTCCTGCTTTGAATGAAGAAACTGCAGCCAGGCATCTTTTCTAACAGCATTTACTTTTGTACCTACGAGTCATGGAAGGCAGAGGACATTCTCATCAGTGGCACTGAGTATCTCTAGATACAGACAGGAAACACTAGCAGATGAAAGTTAAGATTGCAGATTGCTGTTTCCTAAACCTTTAATAACATAGTTGATTTTCAGGGAAGCTGTGAATTTCATCCATCACTGTTTTTCAAGATTTGTCATGGAATTTATTCTCTGCCTCTAGGAATTTCTTTTTTACTTTGACTGTTATTCTTGTATTTTCATAAGAAATGGCTCTGCACTGTTTTGCCTCTATGGGACCAAGTCCCAAGCTTTCATTTACCAACAAATTTGCTATCTGCTCCTCATTTAACAGTGTGAATCTAACCAGGAAGAGGCTTCAAAATATTTGTACTCTAGTAGGGACACTATGCTATGCAAATACATAACTTTAAGTTGGAGGGAATCATAGGGGAAGAACGTAGGTGAGAGCACTAAATAGAAGAATCCCAGTGATTGTATTCTTTGGAAAAAAGTGAGGTAGAAGGAACTTGGCGTTAATATTGTTGGGTTAAAATCAGAACATAATGACAGCTGGCATTATATACCCCCATAGACACATATACACTTTGTTCGTCCTGAACAAAATCACAAACAGAGATCTAGCAAATCTTTGAAATAGAAAGGCCACTTTTAAGAATTTTTAAAAGGCTGTTAAAGGGTAAAAGATACGTTCTGTCAATAGAAAATCGTACTGAAAAACAGAGGTAAATTAACATAACTTGTTTTAATGATAATCTATTGTCTCTCTTTTTCTTACAGATAAGCAGCAAAGATGAAGACTTCTTAGACCTTTCAGTTGATGTGGAGCAGAATACTTCAATCACTCATTGTTTAAGGTAGATGCAAAAATAATTTTTGTAATTTCTCTTCTATTTGTTACCTAGAAAGCAGGAAGTAAAACTAAAATCTCACCAGCTTAGCAAATTCTAGCATATGTAGCCTTAGAGTATAAAATTATGTTTATATTGTACATGTTTATAAGTATATTTCAGATAAGAAACTAGTATCCATAGCATTTCTTTTTTTTTATATTCAGGGGTTTCAGCAATACAGAAACTCTGTGCAGTGAATACAAATATTACTGTGAAGAATGTCGCAGTAAGCAAGAAGCACATAAAAGGTACATCAGACTCAGGGAGGGAAAAAATAACCCATGCATTTCATGAAAATACTCTTGTATTTCCTTGTGTGTGTGTGTGTGTGTGTATGAGGCAGGGGGAGAATATTCTTTTTCCCTTCATTTTTTCTCGCTCTTCTTCCACTTAAGATTAACTTGGTTGCATTCCTTTTGCTCAAATTCAATGAGCCTACTTCCATGAGTAAGGAGAATCCATTTTGGGACTCCTTTGATCATTATTTATTTTATGAACGAGAGAAAAAAAGGTCTTAAGACCAAAAATAAATTTAAAAGACAAGTTAAAACAAACTGCCAGTGACTAATCAAAGATTATGGGTAGTGATTAAAAGTCAATGATTTAATGTGACTTTTAAAACTTGATTTTGTCTTGATAATAAAATAATTTTTCTAGTTGCTGTAAGAATCTGTTTGATAACACTTTTTTTCTGATTCAGTCAGAATGAGGCTTGTAACTATTTTAACTGTGTGTCTGGATTTTTAAAAGCGTGTAGTTAGTTTTGCTAAACTTCCGCCTGAGAGCACTTCTGAAAAGCATCAGAAACTCTGTGGAAGCCTGAAATTTTTTATGTTTAAAACCAATTCTTGTCTGCCTAATAATTCCTCTAGTTTTGTTTACACCTTTGAAAAACCTCTGATTTTGTGTACTATGTGATATTTATTATTTGAGAAAGTATTTGGTTGAAGGAGTGGGAACACTGGTGTACCCTACTGGTTTTACCACTGGTGATTTGGTTTACCGTAGATTCCGCACATGGCTTTTGGCATATCTCATCTGCAAAGTCTGCCTTCACACATTGCCTAAGCTTACTAATTGGTGTGTTTAGAGGGTTGTGAAGCCAGGTCTGTCCTGTTGTTTTCTGTTGCTGTAGCTCTTTTTCTGTGTGGGAGGTAATGTGATCCCTGACCAATATAAGCTGTGCTGACATAAACCTGTCTGTACTGTAGGCACTGCCGTATTGGCAAAACACAGCTTTTATTGTTTATATTTTGCTTTTCATGTGGGGCTTAAGTTTAGTTTCACTACAGTCATAATTTTCTTCCATCTCTGTAACGTGGAGCTTATCCGTAATAGCATCTACTCAACTAGCAAAGGTGGTGTACTGAATTTCTTCACCAGCGAAAGAGCTCCTATTATCAAACACAGCTGCATTATAAGAAGAGGACTTCATTTTGAAAAAGGAAAAAGAGCAGAAATTGTATCTGTATCTCAGTAATACAATAAAAATGTAACTCTCCCTAAAAATAGTTGCTTCTGTTATCCTTCTGTCCTTCTCCTGCTTTTTTCGTTTCCTAGTTCCCTTGCAGGCCATGAAGAAAATCTGAGTCTAGCAGGGTTTCATACAGGGTACTATCAGTCTAAGTTTAATAAGAAAAAGGGAAGGAAGGTGAGTTTTCAAGGATTTTTTTTTTCCCCAGCCCCCCTATCTTTTGAAACAGGATTGTCTTCTACAAACATATTTCCTGACATTCTGAAAATACAGTCTTAGAGGCATGTCTGAAGCTTGGACTTTATTGTTGAGACTTTTGAGCTACATTTTGGGCCTAAGGCAGTTTGAAAACTTCAGCACAGTGCTGATATAAGACAATTAGCTGTGCCAAGAGGCAGAGCACTCTACCTTGGTTGCTCTGTTAGTATGAGCAAATTTATTGCCCTGTGCTTGCTGCCAGGCCAGCTGTGGTTGGCTGATGAGGATTTGTAGGCACTGATGTGAGATTTCAATACCTCAAATTAGGGAAAGGGGCCAGTGAGCCCTCAGTAAAACTAGATTATCACTTTCTGGCTTTGACTGCCATAAAATAATGCTGCAACATTTGTACAAAGTTATTGTACTAAAGCTCAGCATTATGTTGTTTTGGTAGCATGAGGTAAGGTGATAACAGGGGACTACTTGTATCCCGTGGCAATGTTAAATGAGTGGCTTGATAGGAAAACTTGGAGTAATAGATTTGTAACAAAGTGGTGTAACAAAGCTTATTTTAAAAAGCTTGTTTTACTTGGCTGGTTTACTGAGAAATTCAACTGGAACAGCATCTCTGGAACAACTTTGTTGCAATACTTCTACTGTATACCAAGTGGCAAGCTATGGGTTAGGTATGTTTAAAAATTAAATTCTGTGCTATGTGGTCATTATGTCTAAATTATTATGTGAGGTGATGATGGCTGTTCTTATTATATCTTATAGCTTATTATTTTAAATACACTTGCAATTTTCTCAGTTATTAACACAGGACATTTATTAAACAGATTATTTGAATTGATTTTAATGCTTGCAAAATTTTTTAAAGACTTCAGTAAGAAGCACTGTATAGACTTTGTGCTATAGTTTTCTGGGACACTCTTGTTCTGGATTTTAGGGAAAATACATTCAGTACATTTCTGACCATTCTGTCCAATTGTGACCATTTCTGTCTCCCTCATTCAAGCTGCAGTCTTGGGAACTTATCCGTTCTCAGAGCCATCGCTGGAAATGAACCGTGTTTTCATTGAGTTTTGTGATTTGGTACACAGACATGTCCCTCACAGATGGAACATGTTTGTTGATACCAACTGAATGTTTTAATGTTTTGGATGGATATTGGAAATACTGTTGTGGATTTTTTTTCAGGATGAAAGTAAAAAAGCTGCCTATGATTCTAGCTCTCCATTTGAAGAGATTTAAATACATGGATCAGCTGCATCGATACACAAAACTCTCTTATAGAGTAGTTTTTCCTTTAGAGCTTCGTTTATTTAACACCTCAGGAGATGCCACCAATCCTGACAGAATGTATGACCTTGTTGCTGTGGTAGTTCATTGTGGAAGGTAATAACTCTATTTTCCGTAAGGGATTTTTGATTAAGCGTCACTATGTTTAAAAAACAAAACAAAGCAGCCAGTGTCACATAACTATAACATTTGAAGACCTCTTAAAAGAAAAGTTTCTTAGGAAAGAAGGCATTATGGAGAGATGCTATCAATCCTAACAGAATGTATGGCTTTGTTGCTGTGATAGTTCATTATGAAAAGTGGTAACAGTTTATTTCATAGAATCATAGAATGGTTAGAGTTGGAAGAGACCTTCAAAGGTCATCTAGTCCAACCACCCTCCAAGGAGCAGGGACATCCCTGACTAGATCACGTTGCTCAGAGCCCCATACAGCCTGGCGTTGAATGTTTCCAGGGATGGGGCATCCACCACCTCTCTGGGCAACCTGTGCCAGTGTTCTACAGCTCTCATTGTGAAAATTTTTTTTTCCTAATATCCAATCTAAATCTACCCCCCTCTATTTTAAAACCATTACCCCTAGTCCTATCACAACAGGCCCTACTGAACAGCCTCTCCCCATCTTTCTTGTAGGCCCCCTTGAGGTACTGGAAGACTGCTATCAGGTCTCCCCGGAGCCTCCTCTTCTCCAGGCTGAACAGCCCCAACTCTCTCAGCCTTTCTTCATAGGAGAGGTGCTCCATCCCTCTTATCATCTTTGTGGCCCTCCTCTGGACCTTCTCCAGCTGGTCCATGTCCTTCTTATGTTGGGGGCTCCAGAGCTGGACACAGTACTGCAGGTGGGGTCTCACCAGGGCAGAGTAGAGGGGCAGAATCACCTCCCTCGACCTGCTGGCCACGCTCCTCTTGATGCAGCCCAGGATGCAGTTCGCCTTCTGGGCCGCA